>JAZEWT010000019.1:6963380-6986698 GCA_036362905.1 Mordacia mordax | reverse complement strand
CCCCCCCCTCTTTGATTACCCTTCCCCGCTGGACAACTGTTAAAAAGAACTACATAGTTCTTCCTCCCAGATTAACCACAAACGGACGGTTCCGGGTTCCGCGCGCGCGTCGACGCGGGTTAATTAGCAGACGTCCTTATCCATGGCGACTCGCATGGAGAGGCGCAGCAAGGAACTCACAGAGAGGTGAGGGGAAGGCAGACATGCAGTCAGTCGGCGCCAATACATGCCACACACTGCGCTCTATACATTACGATGTTATCGGCCAATTAATGATTTTTTTTTCCTTTCGTGTTTGTTTATTGTGGGAGGAAACCGATGCAGGAACAAGGGGGAGAGAGAGCGAGAACACACAAACTCCACACAGAAAGGCGTCCCGGACGGGAATCGAACCGCCTGGGGGCAGGGCCTTCTTTGTACGAGGCGCGGATGTCACCGCCGCGCCACCGATCACAATCCCCTGCAGGAGGGTCTCGATTTTGCCGTCGTTATTGAAGCCACCTATAATCATCTCATCTCATTGTCAGAACCGCGTAATCCTGTACAGGATCGCGGTGAGCCGGAGCCTATCCCGGCAGGCACAGGGCGCAAGGCAGGGATATACTCACGATGGGACGCCAGTCCATCACCGGGCACTGAGGGCAATTTAGTCTGCGAGCCAATTAACCTATGCAGCCGCATGTTTTTTTGGACTGTGAGAGGAAACCGGAGTGCCCGGTGATGACCCACGTGGGCACGGGGAGAGAACTCGCAAACTCCACACAGAAAGGCACCCGTGACCCAGTGGGCCACCGTGCCGCCCACCTATGATAATGCGCAAGTTTATTTATTCACAGTGTTGGCCGCTCGTGAGCGGATCTGGTGCTTTGCTAGAGCCGGCTCTGTGGTGCGGAGATTAACGCTCCCCTCGCTTTTGTTTTTAAGGAAATAAAAGGGCTGCGTGTTCGGATTAGGTGTAATTCTATCGTTTTATTTATGATTGTTAATTTGTGGGAAAGCCGGCGACAGAAAGATTCAATTCTGCGTTAAAGCTTTAGCCTGGGCAAGGACTCAAACTTACCTACTGAAGGTGTCGACGTCTGTCCGTGTGTGTGCGTGTGTTATTCACAACCGGACACGATCACTTATCAATAGCGCTTTAAATAAAAATAGTTTTAATACGAGACATGAAACGAACCAAAGTGTACAACGCTTTGTCAAGCCACAACTGAATAAAAGGCTTCTCTATGCTGTATCAATCATGGAAGCTGTTTGACCATACTTCATCAAATATTACCCCACTGTATGACCCGTGCCTGGGAAACGTACTCAGGTCACGAGGTTGATGGTGCAGTGCATTAACCAGCGCGTTACGGCTCCCCTAACATATATACTGTAATAATATCGACGAAGTATTTTAACGCATCATCAGCCATAAGTAGGCGTTTAAAACATCCCCTCTATTCTGAATATTATAAGTAACATCGAGTTAATGTTCCATCAAATAACATGAATAGATTGATGATTGCTTCGAAAAGCTGCTCTCTCGGGACAGCCGCGTCGATTGATTCCTCTCTCCACCTCGCGACGTTTCGCCTCGCACGTTAGAGGCATCCTCAGGCGCGAAGTGTGCGTGGAGTTTGAGTGTCTCCCTGCGCCTGAGGATGCCTCTATCGAGCGAGGCGAAGCGTCGTGGGCTGGAGAGAGGAAGCGATCGACGCGGTTGTCCCAAGAGAGCAGCTTTTCGAAGCAATCATCACGCATCGAGCCGTGAAAACCTACATCATTACATTAATAGATTATATATATATTTTTTATTAATGTATACTTTTTTTTTTTACCCAAGACGATTCGTAACATGTGAAATCAGCATGACATGCAAAGTGGTATTCGCGAGAGAAATACATTTTATTGAATACAGCTGCTCGGTGACAAGTTGTACTGTCCGCACGCATGTGGCTTCTTGAAGAGGGAGATCGGGGGGGGGGGAGACCGAAATCTCATCTCCTTATCTGAAACCGCTTAATCCTATATAGGGTCACGGTGAGCCAGAGCCTATCCCGGAAACACAGGGCGTAAGGCAGAAATACACCCGACGACGGGACGCCAGTCCATCGCCGGGGAGACCGAAATTTTTATTTAAAAAAAGCCAACAATTTAATCTCGTACAAGACGGCTTGCGAGCTCAGCCATTTCCACGCATTGCCCAAATAAACAGCTTGTTTTTTTTATTTTTACAGAAAGAAGTAGGAGTGTGTTTTTATTAAGCTGATCTTGTGTTTTTTTCCACCCTTCTCTTGTGTCATTTGCATCAGCAAGACAATATGTCCTTTCTAAAAGTGGAGTGAGACGACACGATGCCGGTTGCTATCGGTTTACTGGAAGTCACCACGGCGTTCTGTTCCAATCTGAAGCGGGCTCGTATTACGCGCAGTGGTCATTGTCCGACGACGGCTTGGTTTCCTGCCCTCATCGCTGCTGCCTGCAGACGGCCCATCACGTCAAGTCTAAGTTGAACTCGTTAACAAGGGCTTCCGCGCTATCGTCGTCGTGGTCGTCCAGACCTTCGCCATTATCGAACGTAATGTATCAACTCCTGGATGACTCACGTCGCGAGCCGTTGTCATCTTGGGAGAGCGGTTGGACGGTGCCTTGGTGACATCTTCATCTCCTCGCAGAAAGACGGTCCTGCCTGATTCTTGTCTCGGGCGTCTTTCTTTATGGCGTTTGTTTGTTCTCTCCCACCCCCCTGTTCTCAGTGCCGTCTTAACGCATGAACACGCTAGGCAGTTGCCCGGGAGGGCCACGAGTATAGGGGGCTCCATGCTAATCTATGTCTGTCAATAAATAAATACTATATGTGGTTGTGTAGGTAGGGGCCCCAGTGCACTGCTTTGCCCGGGGGTCTACAATGCTGATAAGATGGCCATACCTGTTCTCCGTGGGTTTCCTCCGGATTCTCTGATTTCCTTCCACAACTCAAAAACATACTCATGAATTAATTGGCCAGCGATGTTATATAAGACACCAAATCTGGTAAATGTTGCTTCCCCGTGCTGCCCTGTAGCGTTGTAGATAATCAGCGTAAGAATTTAACAATACGCTTTAGTATACGGTATGTATTTGCAGTTTAAACTAAAGTGCCGTATTTTGGGAACGCTCTGTTCTTGATTGCTTTCCAAAGTGATTCCTTTGTAAGAGCCCGGATAGCCGTGTCTAGAGAGTAGTCGTGTCGAGAGAGTAGAACATCTTAGGAAAGCAATCATCATGCATCGAGACGTGAAAACCCACATCAATACCCTGTGCTGGTAAATAATGCCACAAAGCTTCCGTCATGTGCAATGTCTCTCCGTGTTCTATAGATGGCGCGTTTAATCATCACTTGGAACACCTTGTCTCTCATCTCATCTCATTGTCAGAAACCGCCTAGTCCTGTACAGGGTCGCGGTGAGCCAGAGCCTATGCCTGCAGACACAGGGCGCAAGGCAGGGATATACCCACGATGGGACGCCAGTCCATCACTGGGCACTGCGGGCAATTTAGTCTGCAAGCCAATTAACCTATGCGGCAGCATGTTTTTTGGACTGTGAGAGCAAATCAGAGTGCCTGGCGAAAACCCACGCGGACACGGGGAGAACATACAAACTCCACACAGAAAAGCAGCCGAGTCGACATTCGAACCCGTGCCCTTCTTGCTGTGAGGAGGCGACAGCGTTACCCACTGGGCCACCGTGCCACCCTTGAAACACCTTGTCACCACCACAAACACCGTGACCACGAGGCGAGTAGCGGCGCATCCGTGCAGGACCCGTGGGATGCATGGGGCGGGATGCGTCGCCACCAGAATTCATTAATTGACATTGTCAGTAGCCACTGAAAACCTGCACAGAGTCGCGGTGAGCTGGAGCCTATCCCTGCAGAGACAGTGCGTAAGGCAGGGCTGCAACCACGATAGGTCGCTAGTCCATCGCAGTGCACCAGGGGGAATATTAGGCCGGACAATTAACCCAGCCTGCCGCGTGTCTTTGGACAGTGCAAGGAAATTGAGATACAGTACCCGGCGATAGCTCACGCGAAACGTACAAACTCTACGCAGAAAAGCACCCGAGCCGGGAATCGAACTAAGGGCCTTCTTGTTGTGAGGCAGCAACGCTGCTCACTGCGGCCACACGGAAGTGAAACTGAATTGTTGAAGACTAAGCAGGGTTGGCTCATGGCTCAACGTTGTTGTGATGCGGTGATCGCGATGGACCATTTCGCTTAACAGGCTGTGTAAGGAAGGACGTTGTTTTTTTGTGTTTTTAATTGCACCGTGTGTTGTACCTAAAGGGTTTGCTTGACCCGTACAGCCACTAGAGGCCGCTACATTCTCTGCATTGAATCGGGGTCCTGCATGATTGAAATCAAAGGAATCGCCAGGAGGCCATATTCTAAAAGTTGAGGTCCGATAGAGCCACTACGGAAAGACAAGTGGCCTAAACCCGCGATTCTCAAGCGGTTGGTCGCGACCCATCAGCGGGCCGCGAGCGCCACCTAGTGGCCCTTGGAGACCAGACCTTGAGGTGTAAAAGCTTGAAGACCCCTGGCTGAAACAAACGTTCACGCGACCCCTCAGTTCACACGACGACCGCGATGTCATAACAATGTAATGAATTCTTAATTTGAATCTTCAACCTGAATCGCGACAATTAATCACATCCCCCATCCTTCAAACACCGTTCAGCAACACGTGCGTGAGAGATTCTGCCAAGTGAATGGGAATGGGAGCCTTTAATTACGATCGAGGTGGTGCAACTTGCGGGTCTCTCAGCTCGCAAGGTGCTTCACAGGTGACGCTCACGATGCTTGGAGCAAATCAACCGACGGAGAGAGGCTCAATCATCAGATGTTTACCGTAATTTCCCCGTTCGGCAAAGCGCTTCCATATGCCGTGCGCTCGGGGCACGGTTTTTCAGGGAGATGCTTCCAAGTCTTGCCAAGCGATAATGAACACAAGCTCGGGGCCCGTCGCATTAAACGATGCATTTCGTAATTGCGCCGCACAGGATGATTGATTTGCTTTGCGCGATCTGTCCCCGCCACACGCAGACGACACGAATGCGACCCGAAGGGACAGCGGCCTCGGCTCTCGCTGGATCCGCACGAAGCTCTCTCTGTCTCTTTGCTCTTTTTCTCCCGTGTGGCTGATCTCGATTTGGAGCAACAATTACACGGCGCCCCACATGTCTTGCGAGCCCAGTTTTATTGACCCCGAAACATTCATTTATTTTGCTCGTTTAATTCGTTTTTTTATTTTAACCTTAATTCATTACAGATTTTTTTTAAAAGCAAAGTTTGCATTATTTTTATATTAATTGCATTACACTTCCATTGGTGTGCACAAATATTAAGTTTTAAATAATTAAAGGGGATTCGCAATAAGCGAAACCACCGTGAAGGTGTTGAGCAACAACTATAATACTATAGTACCACCATTCCCAACTGGTGGGCTGCGAGCGCCACCTAGTGGTCCGTGGAGACCTTACCCAAGTGGGCCGTTGAGAACCCCGATTGTAGGACATTTAGGTGGCTAAGACCGGTGATTATGTCGGGAGTGACGGCGTATATCGCTGTGGTCCCTGCGTCGTATTGGTGAACAGGGCATTCAGTCGTTATGAGTTTCATTACCCGTCTTGGGCGACCGCTGCTTCACACGTGACCGGTGTCAGATTTTGATTGACAGGTGCTGGGGATTGGCCGCAAGGTTTAATTTGTCTCCTTCACATTGACGTGAAATAACATTTGGGTTGGTTGACCCAGCACTCACCAATTCAGTGAAGTCACTTGCTTAGCAGAGGTCAGTCGCTGCCCCGTCGCTCTGTTATCGCTACCACGGTACCGTGGTTACTGGTCTTAGGAACACCGCTAATTACATCATCCGCTTATTGTCGGGGACACGTGTCACGTGACCGCGTTCAAGTATGGCACTGCTGGTCGCAACAACAACACTCACCACGCTGCAGGTCACACCACTGCTCACCCTCTCTCCATAGATGTTCTCCCACGTCGCGAAGGAGAGCGGAAACAAACAAAAAATTCGACTATCCCGCAAATGGCGATGGAGAGTAGTTATCATGCGTTGGTCTGTGAAAACCTACATCAGCACTGTGAAACGATTTAGCATTATCGCTCTTCCGCAGGGGCGGCGCGGTGGCCCAGTGGTTAGCGCTGACGCCTCAGCAAGAAGGTCCCGGGTTCGAATCTCTCGGCTCGGGTGCCTTTCTGTGTGGAGTTTGCATGCTCTCCCCGTGTCCGCGTGGGTTTTCGCCGGGTACTCCGGTTTCCTCCCACAGTCCAAAAGCATGCTCCTGGATAGGTTGATTGGCTCGCAGACTAAAATTGTCCCGCAATGCCCGGCGATGGACTGGCGCCCCGTCGTCGGGTGTATTCCTGCCTTACGCCCTGTGTTTCCGGGATAGGCTCCGGCTCACCGTGACCCTATATAGGATTAAGCGGTTTCAGATAATGAGATGAGATGAGGCTCTTCCGCAGTTGTTGCAACCTTCTCTCAGTGCAATGAACGCGTTGTCTCTGATATCTCACACTCGCTAGTGGTCTGCAGGGGCGGCACGGTGGCCCAGTGGTTAGCGCTGTCGCCTCACAGCAAGAAGGTCCCGGGTTCGAATCTCTCGGCGCGGGTGCCTTTCTGTGTGGAGTTTGAATGCTCTCCCCGTGTCCGCGTGGGTTTTCGCCGGGCACTCCGGTTTCCTCCCACAGTCCAAAAAGCATGCTGCTACATAGGTTAATTGGCTCGCAGGCTAAATTGCCCCGCAGTGCCCGGCGATGGACTGGCGCCCCATCGTGGGTGTATCCCTACCTTGCGCCCTGTGTCTGCCGGGATAGGCACCGGCTCACCGCGACCCTGTATAGGACTAAGCGGTTTCAGACAATGAGTTGAGATAGTGGTCTGCGCTGCTGGCCGCTCGGCGTGTTGGGCCTGTGCTTAGCGGCAACTGTGGTTTGTAATCCACGGCTCGCACGAACCTGAGCTTGCTCGTGCGGTGGTGGCAGCGTTGCCACGTAAGCCATCGCCCTTTTTTTTATGGACCACACACACACACACACGTGTGAGCCAGTAGAACAAAACAACACATCACTTGCGTGTTGTCGACCCCTGACACAAATGTTTATGGAGATGGAGTAGAACTGGGTCGCCGGGCCTGCGTCCCATCACGGTGGAGCCAGAAATCAAATTACTGCCATTTGCCCGTCATGCTTTTGAGTGAACAGATGTAAATGTGCATTTGATGGAGAACCGTGTTGAGGATTTAAAACACCTTGTATTGTTTTTCCCTTCCAGTTATAATCCAGTTACAATCCAGTTATGCAGTCGGCGTCATCACAGGATGAAGGATCGGTTTGGATCTCTTGCAGGGCAGTGCGAACTCTTCTTTGTTTTAACAAATATTTTACTTTCATATGATGTGCATTGTGTTATAGTCAAATATTTTACCTAGTCAATGTATTCTGATGTTGTTGTTGACATGTCATTCTCTCCATATTGCTACGTACAGCGCTTTGTAAACCTCGGGTGGTTGGCGCTTTGGAAATGCAAATATTATTGTGATTTCCCGTTAGCGAACGGTCAACTGAAGCAGGTAACACTGAGCCGCCTCCGCATGCGTTTCAGTGACCACCGATCCACGAGGTAAGGGCACAGCATTATCCAACTGTGCTTGTCACGTGGTAATCAAACCAATAGTTTAATTCTCAGCGGTCGATTTCAGGCAAATTACCAACAGAACCAATTTTAACGCGAAGGAGTTTACTGTGCGTGTGCAGTCGTTGGTCAATAGGCTGAGATTTCAACTCATTGCAATATCGTCTATAGCCGGCTTAAAAGCCCTAATTTAACACCGCCTCTACCGTGACACGTGAACTGGCTGTGGTAACAGCGCTATTACAGAGCGTTGCTTATAGAGCAATGTATAAGCACTCTAGGTTTTCTCATTATTAAGATATTTATTGAGAACCCCGCTTTAATCAGAAGCCTGGAGTCAACCTCCGAAGCTCAGCGCTGCCGGCTCAGCTCCCTGCACCGTGAGCCACTCTGCCACCCTGGGCGGCAGGGTGGTGCAGCGGTAACAACTGCACCTCCGCGTAGAAATATAAAACCAAAAGTCCAGCCAGATGCGGTTCGATTCCCATCTCGGGCGCCTTTCTGTGTCGACTTTGCGTGTTCTCCCCGTGTCCGCGTGGGTTTCCTCCGGGTTCACCAGTTTCCTCCCGCGACTTAAAGCAAAGAGAACAAAACCTCATCAATGAATTGTCAGATAACATCACAACGCCCGAGGACCCAGCGTCTGGCGGGTTGACTCCGGCTGACCGGGTGAGCGCCTGTTCCCCACCTCTCGTCCGCGTGCTGGGACAGCTCGCGACGCCCGCGCGTGGCGCCTGCGGTCGCAGCGTCACGGCCGCTGCGCTCATTTCCTGCAGGGCTGAGTATTTCGTGTTCGGACAAAAAAAAATAGGTGCCGCAGAAACAGAACAAAGCCGGGTGTTTTTTTTTCTCATACACTCCTCTGTGACCTGATCCTGTGCCGAAAACCTGACCCCACTCGCGAGTTCTGTAAGATGAATGTATTCGGCCATATGTGCAGTGTTCAAAAAATGAATGTGACTTGAGTGTTTTCGTCTATGACTAATAGGGCCTCAGACTGCAGATTGCGTTTGAGCTGCATTCCTCTGAGTTCAATCTCTCGCCCGTTGCTCATTTATTGTTTAAGTTCGCACACGCAGAAAGAAAAAAACCTGCTGGTGCGGTTTAATTGTCATTTTTAGATTATTTTAAATGTTTTATCAAACCTTCTCCACCGATGCAAGATGGTGACCGCATTTGGGAAGCGTGAGCACGCGTTTGTCAAAGCGTGTGGATGTAGGTTTTTACGGCTCGATGTTTGACAGGTGCTCTTAAGAGCTGCTCTTTTGAGATAGCCGTGTCCAACGGTCCTCCTCGACACGGCTATCCTAAAAGAGCCGCACATAACAGCAAATCTTAATTTATAACAACCTCACGTAGATGAAGCTGCTGCATTTTTTAAATTAATGCACTGTTGGATGAGGGCCCCTGCGTTTGCTGTGCCGGTCATGGCATTTACTTGACCTTTTTTCATCACGCTGGTCAGTGTGAAATTGGTAAAGATGAGAAGCATATATGTGGGAGCACAGACGTACGGTACAACCATGGATTTTGCCGAAATGCCCTCTGCTTCCGCATTGAGTCTGAAGGCCATTTATTTTTTTCAGGGTGGGTCCAACAATTGGGAATCATGGACAGCTCCACGAACGCACTTCTTTGCACAGCTCCACGAACGCACTTCTTTGCACGTAGGAGAGGGAGTTTTGTGTACAAGTGGAAAGCCCATGCATGTAAGTGGAGAACGCTGTAAGGTCCCGTACAGACCGGTAAGGAACCACTGTCTTCTGCTTCTATATCCTTGTCAGTGGACTTTTTAAAATTAATTCACCAATTAATTCTCAGTCCCTGCATAATCCCCTAGAGGCCCGTGGTGAAGCCGGATCCTGTCTTTAGAAACACAGGGCTCACGGCAAGGCTATACACCTGAAGGGACGCTAGATCATCGCAGGGCATCAGGGGCAATTCATTCAGCAGGTCAATTAAACCTGGGCAACGGCGTGACTTTGAACTGTGGGAGGAAAACGTAGTGCCTGGCACACACCCGCGCACACACGTGTAGAACGTACAAACCCCACATGGAAAGTCACCCGAGTCAGGAATCGAACCCAGGTGCTTCTAGCTGTGAAGCGGCGGCGTTACTCACCGCGCTATCGCCCTCCCCCCCCCGCCCGTTGGGCTTGGATGTATCACAAATCTCTACGAGATCCACCAATCCTTCACCTCCCCCCCCGCCCCCCCCAAAGTGTGAGCGCGCTCCACCAGAACCAGCTGTGGATGGCACCGCGCACATCTTTAGCCGGGCATCCGTGCAAGCAGTAATAATAATAGTCATGATAAGCGGCTCGAGTTTACGCTGCGCGGAGCGGGCGATCGTAAACCTCTTGCCCCCTGTAAGCGCGTTTCTGTCACTGAACACTGACAAAAGAGGTTTCCCGTTCGCGAGCGCTGCACGTGACCCCGCGATGGGCCGCTCGCCTCTAACGCTGGGTGACGGGGGAGAGCGAGCGAGCGGTTAAGACCGCGGAATTGGTCGGAGAAGACTCTATTAGCCCCTCTCATCATCGCTCCAACGGCTTTGACGGAAAGCAGGGCAGACGGGCGGCTCATAATGCAAGCAATACTCGGCTAACTAGAATGTTTGATAAATTGGCTCGGGCACGTGAACTGTGTTCACTCTCTTGTGGGGTTTTCAGAAGTTTTTTTTCCTTTCTTTTTTTTTCTCCCTCTCCACTTCCCTGCCTCGCCCTGCTTTTTGACAAACCACCCCCCCCTCCCCTCCGCCAAAAAGGGACTGCGAAATTAAACAGCTGCTTATTGTCAAAAGATGCACGCATAACTGATCGCACAATGCCATCATTGTTTAGCGACGTGAAATGCAGGGGCATGGTTTCAGCACGAGTTCAGTTGGATTCAGTCGAGTCAAAAAAAAAGACGGTCATTGCAACAGCCCCTATTTCTTGTTGGCATTGCGATATATTTTTTTTACGGGGCTGCGTGTGCGTATTTAATCACTGCCAGCTTAATCGGCCACGATTTATTCACTGCTGGGTGAAGGCCTTCCCAAGCAGTTTCCATCTCTCACCGCCTTGTGATGCAACGATCCTCGTAACGCCCGCGTGTGAGATTATTGCTCCGCTCATCTCCACCGCAGGCGTTCTCGTAGGGCATGCATTCGCATTTGTCTGCCATTCGGTCATTAGCTATTAGACCAGTGGCTTTCATTCGCCTCGCAGATACGTATTACTCAATGCCCACTTAATTTTCTCAGCAGGCAAATGGAAGTCTCCAACCTATACCTATATGTATGTTCTACGGAATGGGGAGCAGAGAGCACGGCTATATGTCATGCTTAAAAAATATATCCCTACATCAATAATAAATAAATCAAAAGTATTTCTTTTGGCAACTATCAACAAAATAACAATTTTACGAGTCTCAAGGCGGCTCAGGGCAATCGCCGCCATTGCACCCCATGCCCCCCAAAGCCCGCTCGCCAGCGGTGGTGAAGTGCGGTCAAAATAACCGCAGTGACCCGTGTGGCACGTGGCAGGGCCCTCAGCCAGCAGTGGATTAATAAAGGGCCGTACACGTTCATATTCGCGTTATTTATGGTAGCTGTTGGCTTGTTTTGCCTTCAACTTGTTGGCTCGGCTGGTCGAATCCTGCTGCTGCTGCTGCCGCTGCCGCTCCCAGTGACTGGTCGTGGCGCTGACGCTGGCTCAATACGCCGGCGTCTCTTCCCGTTCTGCCACCGTTTGATCCGCGCGCCTGCGGAGAGATTCTTCCGCAAATTGCGTTTCGGTCGAGATGGCCGCGCTCGCGAATGCTTTAGCCCGATTGCGACCGCGGTTTGAACTCCAGCCACGCGGAATGCTTTTGTCTGCCCCCGTGCCTGGGCTTCACAGCGCGCGTTGACAAAGACAAGAGACCTCCGTTTGGCTCGCGCGACCGTTTTGCGATCCTTGCTGCTCCCCGAGACACCGAGGGAGGCGTGGGTCAAGGGGCTCTCAACTTTTTGCATCTCAAGGCCCACTTGGCCCACGTGGGTCTGGTCTCCAAGGAACCACTAGGCGGCGCTCGCGGCCCACCGATGGGTCACGACCCACGGGTTGCGACGCATCAGGCGTAGATTAAGAAGGCCGCTCGTTTGCCATGCGGCTCAATATTTGTTGTTTTTTTTTTGCCAGGGGTCTCTGGCTGGAAACCAACTCATGGCGGTGGGCAGGTGAAAGCCTCGTCGAAGGTAGCATTGAACAACATTGACAAGTGAAGTCATAGGCGGTGGTGCCGCGAGCCATGTGCTCTCGCTAAACTGTTTAATGTATTGAAGGGGGGCGGGGGGCGCGTTTAAATGTTACACGCTTTTATGGGATTTGTAGATTTAATGTTTGCATTTTTTTTCTTTGCAATACTCAAAATTACTCCCCCTGGGTCGGCACAGCTGGAATTCATGCTGTTTGGATGTTAGACTATTGAAATGCGATACGGGCACAATTACTCCATATTTTATACCCTGACCTTGGCGCATCGCGTGGCTGTGAACCGGCTCCGAATACCGCGCACACGCGTACGTTACGGCATTTGCGCGTCATTGCTGTCGATTTTGTGGCGGAGAGGTTGCTGATTTCTCTGCAATGAACATAAGCGCCGCATGGGTACTTTGTGCCAGTATACGTATATCAGAGTAGGACAGGTTTTACCGTTTCTGGCGATTACGCAGGTGTTAAGAAACGGTAAAACCTGTCCTACTATTATATACGTATACTGGCAAAAAGTACCCATAGCGTTAACAGCTCCACCTCAGCTATAAGCATTGATACTGCGTTGTCCTGAGCTGACTGCCTTTTGGTATCGGCTGACACTGGCAATTAGGCTCAAAAGGAAGCTATTGTCTGGTGGAGGCCGGTCAGTTTGAAGGACAATGCATAGGTTATCAAAGCTACCTGTTTGCATATTTTGCCACTAGTATGTGTGGCTTTTGCAAACTGGACACATTGTGAAATGTGTCTATTTTGGTGTTTGGGATCTTAACACCTGCATAATCGCCAGAAACGGTAAAACCTGTCCTACTCTTATATAAGCGCCGTAGGCGTAAAGGTGGTCGTCTGCCGAGGGTATTGCGAATGGTATACGCGCGTGTGTGTGTATACGAGCGATAGTGCAAATGCTTCTCTATACGGGCGACAGGGTGTCTATGCAGTGGTAACGTCTGTGACTCACGGACAAAAAAAGTTTTGCCCAAGGCGGTTCGATTCCTACCTTGGGCGTTTTTCTGCGTGGAGTTTGTGTATTCTCCTCCATTTCTGAGTGGGGCTTCCTTTCGGTTCACCGATTTCCTCCCGCAACGAAAACCACTCATTAATTAACTGGGCGACATCATAATATACAGAATGCAGTGTCTGGCGAGTTGGCACCGGCTGACCGCGTGGCTTCACTTCCATCACCTCCCCACCCCCCGTCCTTCTCATACCCCGCCCCCCCTCCCTGCAGGTTTCCTCGCGCCTCCGAGTAATTTCTCTTGAGATAAATACCTTCGGAATTGAATAAATATGTGTGCGTTATTACTTGTGTTCATTATTATGTGCGGTGCTGCCCAAGCCAGAGACGCTGGCAGAGCGCTCTGAAATCTGTTGGAGAGCTGTTTGCCCGTCAATTAAAATCCGTTGAGACGTAGCTCTTCGTGATTGCGCTGCGCGGCTCTCTGATGCCTTTTCGGGGTTGTATGAGAGAGAGAGAGCTGTTCCAAATTGTGCGTTTGTAAACTTTCCAGTTTATTTTTTTTTTTGCTCTCAGGGCTGCGTGGTGCTGGAAAAGTGTGGATCTCCAGCTACACGTCAGTCTCTTCTCTCTTCTCTCCCTGCCCTGGAAAAAAGCCATCGACCGAAACTGTAGCCCGCTGTGGAGTTTTTTTGTTGTTGTTGCTGTTGTAAGGCAATGCTCACGGACGCGCTGAGGTTGTTTGAGCCAGTGAGGCAGAGAGCCTGGGTTTGAATCTAGATTTCATCCACCAGCGATTAAACCAGGATGTTCTTCTTAGAAGGGATGACGGTCGGAGGCAGCTGAAACGATTGACATGGTTTCAAAATTCCACCACTTCTGTCCAACGTCACAGTTCTCGTGTGTTGGTCTCGTGTGTTGGTCTCGTGTGTTGGTGGGGTCAAGTGTGGGAACCTTTTCAAAGCAGTCTGGGCTAAATGGAAACATGGGCCGTTAATATGCCTTCTGTAAGGGCTCTCTACAGAAACACCTCTGGTCTTTTCCATTAGCAGAGATTCAAGCGATTAATTTGCAGGGCTGCACCTTTAGCTTTTAATTGATACACGTGTGCATGGTGTGCGTTTCACTGCTTAGCCACCGACTTATTGGTGCCGCACACGCACACACGCGCAAAGACACGCGCGCACACACATGCACACACACGCGCATACACGCACGCTCACACACATGCACACAATAACAACCGCTATTCGCTACTTAGTATGGGGACGTCATCACAGAGCCTATGCCAGGCCCCGCGCACGTTTAGGTCACGTCGATGTCGAAAGCTCGCCGACGGGAGGTCACGGGAAAGACCCGAGGTACTATGAGTTGCCTGACTGAGATAATTGGTTGATGTGTGGTGCCAAGCCCCGCGTCGTGCCAGGCTAGGTGCACCCGGACACCCACACCCAACGATCGGGCCGAGAGGGGGGTCACGATGTCATGGGGTGATGGGGGTGTCGTGCGTGATGAGCGGTGCTGGGTCACGATGGTGTGAATGGCTGAGTGAGGTGTCGTGCGTGATGAGCGGTGCCGGGTTCCGCGCGGTGCCAGGCTGGGTGCACCTTGGCACACAAGCCCAGGGTTTGAGTCGAGATGGAGGGCTGCGCTGTGATTGGGCCGAGCGCGGGTCGTGTGTGGTTGGTTGGGATGGTAGGTCACGGGGTGCTGTTGCTATGGGATGGTCGACCAGGAGGGTTCTTGGAGAGTTCAAGGCGTGCTAACAAGTTCTTGAACGGGCGGGTTTCGACCAGTTTGAGCCGGTTCACCGGAAGGCTGGTCGGACGCGGTCCGGACGCCGGGGTCACGTCACAGGGTGATGTAAGGTGCGAATAGCGTTGGGTGAGGGACATGTGGTGATGGGAGCTCTGCGCGCTAGGGTTTGATGATGTAGAGGAACTATTTGCTGCTCAGACGGGATGGCGCAGCTCTGCCCCGATACACCGGCATGTTGAAGTGAGTTCGGTCGGCGCGCGCAGTGCGGAGTATTGTTGAGTTAAGTTTAATAAAGTTGATGCAAAGAAAGAAGCTTCTAACACGGACCACTCGGTGTGCTGCCCAACAGATGCACCACCTAAGCTCCCTATTCTTCCAACTTCCTGTCTTTTAGCCGCCTGGCGCTCAGTTCGTTATCGTGAGCGTCGCTCCTCTGCCCTGCGTTGTTGGTGGAGGGTGACTATCTCCAACTGCCCGGTCGCATTCTTCACAATCTTCCTCCATAGAGGCCGATGTTGATACCGCTGGTACGAGTCTTCAACAAGTCCATTCAGTTCCATGTCCTGTGCTACATCAGTCCATCTCTTCTCTAGCCCGTGCCGCGCCTCTTTAGCCCCTTCTATCCGGTCAAACAGAAGCTTCTTGGGCATGTGGTGGCTGGGCATGTGGGCTACATGACCCAGCTACCGCAGCCTCGCCTGCTGGAGGAGCTCGCAAATGGGAATTTGTCCAGATCTTTCGAGAATTCGCAAGCTCCTCGCACAATACTATCTGGTTAAACCCAGGATGTATTGTAAGCAGGCCAACCGGAAAGCTTTGAAACAACGTAGCTATTCTCTCAGGGGGTCCACGTCCTGCAAACATAGAGAAGAGAGGGCATGTTTGCAGCTTAGAAATCCTGAAGTTTCTTGTGGAGTGACAGGCTTCTCAGATTTTACACAGCATTACGCAGCCGATCAAAAGATAATGCTGCCCGATTGATTCAGAGCGTTACCTTCACTTTTAAACCAGAACGAGCCATAAGCACACTGCCTAGGTATGGAAACTTCTTTACTCTCTCCACAACTGCCCCATCACTCATGAAGAGCTGAAGAGGTGGAGAACTTGATGGCATAAAATACCCAGGCAGGTGCTTGGTTTTGGTGGGGCTGATGGTAAGACTGCGGCTTGCTGCAGGTTCAATAGCAGAGCCCCCAACTCCTGCTCAGAGTGAGTCGGCATAAATAATAAGGTTAGCTAATAGAGAGTCATTCCTTGACCGCACCTGGGCATTGATCAACCTCCCACCGTACTTGTACCAGATATAAATTCCATTGGTACATCCATGGAAAGTCTCTTGAACTTTGTGGTTAAAAAATATCTTAAATAAAGTAGAAGCCAGAGGGCATCCACGTCACACCCTACGGTGAACAGGGAATGGCTGTGACTCCCGACCACGTAGCTTGCCCGGGCTTGCCCTCCTTCATGAAGGTTCTTAATGACGATGAGCACAGTCAGGGACCCCAAAAGCACGAAGAACAGCCCATGGCCCTGGCCTACTGATGGTATCGTCGGCATTGGCCAGGTCAATAAAGCAGAGATGCAGGTCTTGTTGAAATTCTCTACACCTATCCTGTAACAACCAGAGAGCGAATATGGCGTCTGTGCAGGACTGCCCCAGCCTGAAACCACATTGGGGTCCACAAGCCTCTCCTCAGCGTGCCTGGCAAGGCGATATTGAATTATCCTTGCCAGGACCTTTCCTAGGACACTGAGGAGTGCGATGCCCCTGTAGTTGTTACAATTGGTACGGTCCCATTTCTTAAATAGGGGGTCCAATAGGGCATCTCTCTGCAAACTTACAAACTTGTTCCTAGGGGTCTGAAATCGGATCACCATTTTTTAATTTAAGGAAGGAAATAAGTGCGGCGTTGCAAGTCAGTATTTTGATGGAATGAAAAAGTGATTGGCGATCAGGGGCTACTGAAGCAGACGCCATCTCTTCAGCAGCCCGCGAACACCACTCATCCTTCCAATCCTGCACAGCTGTCCAAACCTCAAGTCAAGGCCACGGTAAGCTTCCTCACGGGCCTGGGATGTTGCAGACGGTGGGAGTGGGACTTCCGTTTTTTCTTTGCTAGCTTGAGCACCTCCTCCATCAGCTTGACATTTTTTGGGGAGGTCTGGACCATGTACCCAGTGCAGCCATTACAGCTACGTGAGCCACAGTCCTGAACGTCACCCATTTCCCCACGGCATGAGGAGGGGAAGGGGGGGGACGATGTCGTCCGCAGCTGCAAAAGATGACGAAATTCTCGCTCACAGCTGTTATCAGCTGGCCGAGACCAGGCCACTGTGAGTTGGAAAGGGGTCCTTAGCGAGGAGCCACCACTGATGGTCAGAGAGCAGATCAGCTCTACAGTAGGTTCTGGTATCAAAGACATCGGCCGCATCCGTAGCTCCGCCACTATGTAGTCAAGCAGATGTTCTGGATTGGACTCGACTTACCACCACGATATTGTGTGGATATGCCAATGATGGAACAGCGTGTTTGTGATTACGAGCCCATGGGCTGCATAGAAGTCCAGCAGCCTCCTATCGTTATTGTTGAGCTGATCTGGTGCATGTTTTCTATTCACTCCAGCCCAGGTGCCCGCATCATAACCCATTCGGGCATTAAATTCAACTAATAGTGTACTATTTCCCGAGGGGTCACTTTGGCCAACACCTAGTTTATGGAAGGCATCTGGCTCACGGGCATTCCTCCACTGATGTTCATCTACAGTGGGGGCGTAAGCCACCACCATCACTATCCCTCACTTCCCATTTATAGGGAGGCAAGTCCACAGTAGCGTGGGACTCACAGGTTCCTCACATCTCACCGTCAGTTTTCCAC
This sequence comes from Mordacia mordax, assembly GCA_036362905.1. NCBI lineage: Eukaryota > Metazoa > Chordata > Hyperoartia > Petromyzontiformes > Petromyzontidae > Mordacia > Mordacia mordax. The sequence goes on along the minus strand of JAZEWT010000019.1, from coordinate 6,969,191 downwards.
GCCACCTTCATTGTTTTATTCAGAAGAAGAATCACTCCCTGCAGTTTGGTAGTTGCCTGTTCCGAGTGCAGGACTGTCCACGCCTCCTAATGACCGGAGCCAGAGCCATTTCACTGGCCCTACTGTATCCCACAGAGGTTCTGGCAGTACCGGTCCAGCTCCTGACATAGCAGTGGCAGCCTCTCCTCTGCAACGAGCGTTCGAACATTTCATGTTACCATAGGCAGCAGCTTTTTGTTGTTTCCGGAGGAACCCCGGGGGTGGGTATTCAGTCTCCTGGCTCCACCAAATGGGGTTTGGGCAGGAGACGTCAGAACGCCGATAAGCTACAGGTCTCCTTTCAGCTTGAATTAAAACTGGATGAAACTGTTGAGCTATATAGCGTAGTTGTCAAGCGGGGAAGGCTAAGCAAGTTATAACATCTCAGGGTAGTGGGGGCAATTGAGTCGGTAGTGGTGGCAGTAACGGCTTTGGCCGTGATGATGTTTGGATCTTGAGGCTTCCTGTAATTTTGTTTGGGCATGACCTCGTCTGCATGATAATATACTTTATTTGTCTCTGGGATTTGGTTTGGCAGTCATGGCACTTGAATGATTTTCATGGTGCAGTGTCTACACAGGGCTCACTGTTACTGGAAGGAAGCAGGTATCTGTGGAATTGACAATGAGCTATTTACAAGCTATGACCTTGTCAAATCTTATCAACTCACTTGTGGGTGCTAGGTGGATTGTTGCATCACAGTTTTGGGAGATGGTGACCATCTCGGGAGGCCGTCATCCTGCAGGGGATTAATCTATAAGGAACTAGTGTCTGGTGGGTTGGCGCCGGCTGACTGCGTGGCTGCCTGCCCCTACCTGTACGCGATTTCCTGCAACACTTCGGGACTTCTTAGCAAAAGGTACTACGACATAAATGTAAAAAATAATTATTAATTATTATTATCGTGGTTGATGACAAATAACAAATATTATGGAGTCTTAGAAAAGTCTGAATGCTCTTTCCATCGCTCTACTTTATTGAGCTGCCAGTTGGAGTTAGTTTTGTACGACGAAGACAAATATGGGTGAATATGTAGGAGCCAAATGGAGTTATTCTAGCCGTGAAATTTAACAGCATTTCCTAAGCAGGTCAATAGTCCGGGCAAGGAGTGATGCGTTAAAGGGCCAGTGTTAGAGGCTGAAACAATAACTGTGTTACTTTATGTTGTAGAGAGCTGAGCTCTAACAAGCTAACAAAAAAAACGACTTTTAGCCGTTGAACACCGTTACATTTGAAGGATGCTTACATTGTCTCCCATCTCATCTCATTGTCAGAAACCGCTTAGTCCTGTACACGGTCCCGGTGAGCCGGAGCCTATCCCGGCAGGCACAGGGCGCAAGGCAGGGATATACCCACGATGGGACGCCAGTCCATCACCGGGCACTGCGGGCAATTTAGTCTGCAAGCCAATTAACCTATGCCGCGGCATGTTTTTTGGATTGCGGGAGGAAAACGGAGTGCCCAGCAAAAACCCACGCGGACACGGGGAGAGAACACGGAAACTCCACACAGAAAGGCACTTGAGCCGAGAATCGAACCCGGGACCTTCTTGCTGTGAGGCCACAGCGCTACCCACTGAGCCACTATGTCGCCGCAGCTTGCATTATAAGATGTTGGAAATAAATGTAAAAGTTTGTAATTGTAAGTCATTGTTGTAGATGAAATGTCGTTGGTGTGATATGTACACAGGGTGAAGGAGGGCCGAAAAGGAGCGGGGGGGGGGAGCCACGCAGTTAGCCGGCGCCAACCCGCCAGCCACTCATGTAAAACCATTTACAATTCAAGGCTCCCTCGGGTCTAGTCTCCACGGATCACTGGTTGGTCCTCGCGACCCACCGCTCGAGAATGGCGACCTTAGAGGTCAGATGTTGCCTGCAACTATTCAGAGGAGATTTGGTTGAAGGAAGCAAAGACGAAGTTGCCGTGACATCGACATCGCTGGCCGTGATGCCCTCGCGAATAAAATAAACTTTGACCCGTGGCTGCTCCTCCCGCTGACCCTTGCTGTTCCTTGTCGAGCTGATTGTGGTTCTCGGTGGCGGGCGTTGGCCCCCTCTGGAGGGGGACGTGGACGCAGGTGCAAGCGTTTAGCGGCGGGGTGCCCGCGCAGGGCGTTAACCCCTTTCCTGCGGGCGCTGCTCTGTCCACAAGGCAACCCTTTCGTCGTCTGTACGCTTTTGCATGCGCATGTGCGTGCGTGTGTGCACAGTGAGCGCACGTGCGTGTGTGCACAGAGAGCGCACGTGCGTGCGTGTGTGCAAAGAGCGCACGTGAGTGCGTGTGCGCAGAGAGCGCGCGTGCGTGTGTGCACAAAGCGCACGTGCGTTCGTGTGTGCACAGAGCGTACGTGCGTTCGTGTGTGCACAGAGAGCGCACTGCGTGCGTGTGTGCAAAGAGCGCACGTGAGTGCGTGTGCGCAGAGAGCGCGCGTGCGTGTGCACAAAGCGCACGTGCGTTCGTGTGTGCACAGAGCGTACGTGCGTGCGTGTGTGCACAAAGCGCACGTGCGTTCGTGTGTGCACAGAGAGCGCACGTGCGTGCGCGTGTGTGCTAAGAACGCTAACGTGCGTGCGTGTGCGCACAGAGCGCACGTGTGTGCGCACAGAGCGCGCGGGGTGGTGGCGCAGCGGTCAGCACGAACACGGTCCTCGGAGTGTGATTCCCGCTCGTGAAAAACACCGGTGATGATTTTTCCGATTTGGTACTGAGCCACCCCTAGATCGACGCAGCCTCAAATGTCGTGCTGTGTGTAAATATCCCCATTAGGGAGACAAAGGCGGCCGGGCGTAATACCGGTCGTTCACCCCCCTCCTATGCGTGCTGGCTTTTATAGGTGCTAATCTCTCACAGCACTTGATCATACAGTCTGCTAAGGCTATGTGGGGGATCTTTATCTTTGTACACATAGTGGGGAGTGGTCCTGTAAGCGGTTAGCTCACTCTAATACGAACCTGACGATCCGAGCCAGTAGTGGCGATGAAACGTTCTCTCCACAGCTCTGTGCAGCGCTTTGTGACCCTCTGGTGAAATCGCTCTAGAAGTACAATGATTATTATTAATATTTGAACCCCTTATCAGCTTCCCCCGAGGTCAGCGCAGTTTCAAATGACTCCTTGGTGCAGTGAGTACACATTATCACCAAACATCATCAGTCCTATGTCTTCCAAAGGCTATGCCGATATAATTTTGCATTTTTAAATTTTAGCTGAAAGTCAGATCATGTTTACATGTTGTTCTGCACAGATGTGTAAATTAAACCTCCCCCCTAAAATACTATTGTTGCCGATTTTCCGGTCTAATGTCGTTGTTGTTGACGTATCGTTCTCTCCGTAGCACTATGCAGCGCTTTGTGACCCTCGGGTGAAAAGCGCTCAATAAATGTCTCATCTCTCATTATCTGAAACCGCTTAATCCTATATAGGGTCACGGTGAAGCCGGAGCCTATCCCGGAAACACAGGGCGTAAGGCAGGAATACACCCGACGACGGGACGCCGGTCCATCGCCGGGCATTGCGGGACAATTTTTAGTCTCCGAGCCAATCAACCTATCCAGGAGCATGCTTTTGGACTGTGGGAGGAAACCGGAGTACCCGGCGAAAACCCACGCGGACACGGGGAGAGCATGCAAACTCCACACAGAAAGGCACCGGAGCCGAGAGACTCGAACCCGGGACCTTCTTGCTGTGAGGCGTCAGCGCTAACCACTGCGCCACCGCGCCGCCCGCTCAATAAATGTAATTATTATATATGCGTCTTTGTGTACATATGTACGGACTCTACCAATCTACATGGGTGAGGCTGTGCTTTTGTAATCAGCTGTTACGTCCATAGACCAGGCAGAGATTAATACCTGGACATTACCATTACCTGGGCAAGGTACACTTGTGCGTCTGATCGTTAAAGTTGCTGGAACTCCATCTAAACCCACCTCTTTCACCAAACCCGCTTTAACCAGCGTGGTGAAGTATGGTCAAATTATCCCAATGATCTGTACGGGCTCTGGTGGCTCTCTAATGCAGCAGCGGATGGATAAAGAGGCTGTGCACACACTCAATAAACAAGACTTAGCGATCCGCCACGACTTGCTATTTTGTCTTGGTTACAAAGCTTACGTTTGTTGGCGTTGTGAAAGGCATCTATCCGCGTCTCGCAACAATACGAAGAAAAAATCGGCACCGAAATTGCAAACACGTGCTGACAAGTACCGCAATAGACACCTCATTGTACTCGTGCTGGCGCGCGTACTCTTGGTGCTTTAGGGACAAAACGGCCTTGGGTGCAACGGGGGAATTGAAACGAACTTATCCACGCTAGCTTATCGTCCGGTGCCGGCTTTTTTTTTGCGGCTTATTTTTTTTTTTAATACCATATATGTATTTTGTTTGTATCGCGCCAGCAACATGCAACAACCACCGCATCCCCCCGAGGCTCGCGATGATGCCGTGTCGCGAATCGCGCGAACGAGGTGCAGATGTGATGCCGTTGGGGGGGGGGTGGGTGGAGGTGGGGGGGGTAGTGGGGGGTCATGCGGTGCTGCCCGTGTCAGTGGGTCAGGCCAAAGCGAAGGAACTCTTGATAAAAAGCGGGATGGATGTGCGATCGCCGCGATCTCTCGTTAACGCTCGCGCGCAGCCTCTATGCCCGCACCGCGTTGCTCTGCGTTTTTTTTCTCTGTGTTTGTTTTCTTTTGCGAGCGCGCTTATTGGTGCGAGTGTCCTCTGTAAAGTACGGCAATCTTTCAACACTGGGTCTCATTTCATCTCATTGTCTGAAACCGCTTAGTCCTATACAGGGGCACGGTGAAGCCGGAGCCTATCCCGGCAGACACAGGGCGCAAGGCAAGGATATACCGACGATGGGACGCCAGTCCATCGCCGGGCACTGCGGGGCAATTTAGCCTGCGAGCCAATTAACCTATGCAGCAGCATGCTTTTTGGACTGTGGGAAGAAACCGGAGTGCCCGGCGAAAACCCACGCGGACACGGGGAGAACATGCAAACTCCACACAGAAAGGCACCCGAGCCGAGAGATTCGAACCCGGGACCTTCTTGCTGTGAGGCGACAGCGCTACCACTGGGCCACCGCGCCGCCCTCAACACTGGGTCGTGCTTGTAAATCATTGCGACTTTACTGTGGACCTCATCGGAATGATGAACGTGATTTTTTCTGTTATTGATCTTAGGAACGACGGTGTTAGTAATAATAAAATGATTTATAATAACCAATAACGATTTTTTTTTATATTAAACATACTCCGGGGGGCAGACATTACATGCCAGGAATGTCGCCATACGTGGAACAAACGTACTTTTGCAACAAAACAATGTATTTCAAAAACATTTATGAAAAGCAGATTTTTAAAAAAAATCCCGATAATTTACAACGGCGAGTAATCGTGCATCATCACCTCGTCGGGATTGAGTGAATGGGTTTCCTTTGATTCTTCCTGCACGCTTAACATCGTATCTCGCTCGAGCTCCCCAGTGAATGGATGCAAATTCGTGTGAACGAAACTCAACCGCCGCATCGTGAGCCCACCTCCGTTGGCTAAATGCGATTCAACGCTCGATGGTCGCCGAGAGGGAAAATTAGAGGGCTTATTCGAATGTCCAATCGAAAAACCTCGCCGCTCGTTACTGCAAACACACAAAAAATCAATGAAACGCCCTTGATCACCGACTGTGACTCGTTGGTTGTTGTTGTTGTTGCGGTCCGCCCCCCCCCCCATCCCGTTTAATGCGCCAACACACGATCGCCGTGGAACAGGTATTT
>JAZEWT010000019.1:6920322-6943961 GCA_036362905.1 Mordacia mordax | reverse complement strand
TTGCGTTTCGTTAAGAGATTTAATAAAATAGGATTAAACTTAAATGACTCGCTTTTACCGCACTCAAAATTAGAAAATGAATTTTTTGAACACAGAATTAATCAATCTAAGGATACAGATTAAAAGCGGGTGGCCAAACACTAACAATATGTGACTTAGGAATGACTGATAATGCAGTGAGATTTACATTTTAATTATTTTAGTCGTAAATACGTGTTTTTCTAATGTTTTGTAAAAGGAACAATTATCAGTTATCGCTTAATATTAGTATGGTTTAAAGGCTTTCATTGAAAGAAAATATTATTGTGCTCAAAGACTTTAACCACTACACACATCCCCCAATGTAAGTTACGTAAAAATGGGTAAAAGTGGAATTCATCGATAACATTGATCACGAAAGCCTTTGAATTAAGGTTAAAGGTTATTGTTGTTGATTTGCCGTTCATATGTCGTTGTTGCTGTTGACGTGCCGTTCTCTACACAGCTCTGTGCAGCACTTTGTGACCCTCGGGTGAAGAGCCCTCTATAAATGCAATTATTATTATTACACACATCCCCCAAACCATTACACACATCCTCCAATGTAAGTTAAGTAAAGGTGGGTAAAATATATAGGTGGTGCGGTGGCCCTGTGGGTCGCGCTGTCGCCTCGCAGAAAGAAGGTCCCAGGTTCGATTCTCGGCTCGGATGCCTTTCTGTGTGGCGTTTGCGCATTCTTCCCGTGTCCACGTGGGTTTGCTAGGTACTCCGGTTTCCTCCCACCGTCCAAAAAGACGCTACCGCTTAGGGTTTTTTTGGCCTGCTGAGTTAATTGCTCCCAGTGCCCTGCGATGTACTGGTATTACATCCTGGGTATTCCCCTGCCTTGCGCCCTCTGTTTGCCGGGATAGGCTCCGCCCCCCTCCGCGACCCTGTACAGGATTAAGTGGGTATTTTCAACGAGAATAATCATAGTCTATATATGCAATACACATAACATTCCAGCTAATATATCTAACACATGATCATAGATGGCTGTACCCTTGCAATAAGGTCACCGCAAATATTTCCACTTCCCGAATTGTTTCTTCAGATTGCTTTACCATTCCGCCCATTCATAAACGTGGCCCTGATTCATTCCGTAATGAATAGAAGGAGGAACGGTAGAGATCCGTACACACGTTGGATATGCCCCATGCCTGTCACACATTTTAGGATCATTGACAGTATGTACAGCTGTAGGTTGTTACGGCCGGATGCATGGGAATTGCTTGACAAATCTGTTCTTTCGGGATAGCCGTGTCGAGCGTTCCCTCTGTTTCTCCTTCGCGACGTTTCGCTTCCAACGCTGGAAAATCTGTTCTTTCGGGATGGCCGTGTCGAGCGTTCCCTCTGTTTCTCCTTCGCGACGTTTCGCTTCCAACGCTGGAAAATGCCCCGAAAGTCGTGAAGGAGAGAGAGAGAGGTAGCGCTGGTCACGGCTTTCCCGAACAAAAACAGATTTGGAGAGCATTCTTCTGCATGCAGAGCGGACAGTCGCGTGTTAGTCGCGGTGTGTGTTTTAACCGTGGGGTTTATAAGAGGCTGGTACAGGCATGGGGTCGGTATTACCAGCGTGACAGTCAAAGGGTCGTAAGAAAATAAACGAGAGTAAGCGCTGATAAGTGAAATGTCTGTGTGTCTCAGATCTGACGCCACACAAGACAAAGTGGTAAAAATCCCTTTGACCCATGATAGCGACATCTTCCAGAGCGCCTGTGGATGCCTCCAACGTGGGAGGCGAAACGTCGCGAAGGACAGAGGGGGGAGCGCTCGACACGGCTATCCCGAAAGACCAGCTTTAGAAAGCAATTCTCCTCGGGCGACTGGGTTGCGCAGCGGTAACATCCGTGCCTCCACGCAGAAAGAAAGTCCTGCCCGCGAGCCGGTTCGATTCCCGTCTCGGGCGCATTTCTGTGTGGCACATATTTGTTCTCCCCCTGTTCCGTGTGGGCTTCCTCTGTGTTCTCCGTTTTCCTTCCACAACATAAAAAACACGCACTAATTAATTCGCCGATAACATCAATATATATTATTTATTAGAAGTAGTGTCTAGCGGGTTGGCGCCGGCCGTGACTCCCCTCCTCAATGTGATGTCCTGACGTCTCCGTATCCCGTGTCTCGCCCATGCGCAGGCGTAGGATTTCGCGTTATTAATATTAGCCTGTGGGCGGCACGGTGGCCCAGTGGTTAGCGCTGTCGCCTCACAGCAAGAAGGTCCCGGGTTCGAATCTCTCGGCTCGGGTGCCTTTCTATGTGGAGTTTGCATGCTCTCCCCGTGTCCGTGTGGGTTTTCGCCGGGCACTCCGGTTTCCTCCCACAGTCCAAAAAGCATGCTGCTGCATAGGTTAATTGGCTCGCAGGCTAAATTGCCCCGCAGTGCCCGGCGATGGACTGGCGTCCCATCGTCGGTATATCCTTGCCTTGCGCCCTGTGTCTGCCGGGATAGGCTCCGGCTCACTGCGACCCTGTATAGGACTAAGCGGTTTCAGACAATGAGATGAGATGAGATAATATTAGCCTCGCTCGATGGCTCTTTGCGGTTTAATTATATAAATTAGAATAACCTGACCGACTCTCACGAATCACTGCTGCCACCGCGCTGTGCCGACGAACCTAGACGAATGGAGGTGCATCGGCCAGCGAGACAAGGGGCTCCCTCTTGAACACGACCCGCAAAGTCCCCATCGGATGCAATTTACTGGGAAGATTTGTGACATTGCCCGGCCACTGCGGACGCCGCTTTAAGCAGCCAAGAGCTGGCAGCCCATCTGTATCGATGCTTCAACACGGGATGGTAAAACTTACATTTGCCAGCCGCCAAGGGCTTGATTCAAGCCAGGGTCTTGAACCGGGTCGGTGACCCCAGAAAATATTTGCACATCCTGCAACACCGCCACATCCAGTATATCTCTCGCTACAGCTGCGCATTACCCACTCGCACGCACACTGTCGTCACATATAGCGAGCCGGGCAATAGCCTTATGAAAATATATCCTTCTCCAACGACTAATAAATAATAATTACAATTTATAATGCGCCGCACACATTAGTTCAATGTTGAAGGTGTTTGTTCGAAGATAGAACCACTCAGACTGAAGAGGTGGCAAATGGAAAGTCAGCCACACGGTTAGCCGGCGTCAACATTTGAAAGGAAACTGGATGAATAATTTCCAAAAAATAATTTAAGTGGTGGGAGGAAACCGGAGAATACGGAGGAAATGAATGCAGGAGAGGCAAATAACACAGAAACTTAGCTCAGAATGGCGCCCGCAGTGGGAATCGAACCGCCTCGGTCAGGACCTTCTCTCTGTGAGATGCAGATGTTGCCATTGATCTCGTAATTTAGTTTCAAAAAAAAAAACTGCAAACACACATTCACATTTCCAAATTAAATCCCCTGTAAAGCCCAATGGCTTATAGCGCCTAGCATGCATCCATCCAAATACTGTCCAGGCTCAAGTCCTGCTTATCTTGTGAGATCTGACACGATAGGTGCATCCCAGGTGATCTGCAGATGGATTTTTACCTCGTCATAAATTAAGGTAATGCGTTTCCCAAATATAGAATAAATAACGGTTGCAGGAAAACAGCTGGGAAACTCAGCATATCACACGCATATATCTCTCCTCTCTCTGGCGTTTATTGAAAACAGATCAGCCCCGAAACGATGAAACCAAGAGGTGAATCGGAGCAGGAAGAAGTGTTTTCACAACGTTGAATTTGATAACGGAACGGCGCGGTGGCCCAGTGGTTAGCGCTGACGCCTCACAGCAAGAAGGTCCCGGGTTCGAATCTCTCGGCTCGGGTGCCTTTCTGTGTGGAGTTTGCATGCTCTCCCCGTGTCCGCGTGCGTTCCTTCCACAGTCCAAAAAGCATGCTGCTACATAGGTTGATTGGCTCGCAGGCTAAATTGCCCTTAGTGCCCGGCGATGGACTGGCGTCCCATCGTCGGTATATCCTTGCCTTGCGCCCTGTGTCTGCCGGGATAGGCTCCGGCTTCACCGTGACCCTGTATAGGACGAAGCGGTTTCAGACAATGAGATGAGAATGAGATGAGGTCGAGCAGCTCGAGGCAACGTGCGGATGAGAGCGTTGTGCGTCGGACATCATATTGACTGTGGAGACAATTCACTCATTATTAATACCAGCTTCATCCTGGGCCGGAGCCTATCCCGGGCGACAGAGGGCGCAAGGCGGGGGAATACCCAGCATGTGACGCCAGTACATCGCAAGGCCCGTGGAGACAAACGTTTAGAAATGTTATTCGTATCAAGCTTCATGGTTCAGTAATCAGCCAGCGCGTACTGGCCACTCTCTGGGCTCTCAGTTTAACAGCGACACATGCATTTGAGTGGGTGGAGTGTTCTTCCCGTGTCCGCGTGAGTTTTCGCTGGGTACTGCTTAAGGGCATGCTGCTGCCCTGGTTAATTTGTTTGCTGACTAAATTGATCCCGGTGCCCTGCGATGATGACAATGAGCATTGGAGCAAGAGTTATCGCTCTTGTGCACCTCAATGCAGCCCTCTTGGGTCTTGTCGTCACGGACCACTAGGTGGCGCTAGTGGCCCGCTGGTGAGTCGCGACCCCCCGTTTGGGAATGGCTGCATTAGAAAACAAACGCAACTGCTAAGAAGCCCAAGTTCGCTTCGGCAGGTCAGATCGTGTCTCGAAGGCAGAGGTGGAAGGAAGCCGGTACGGTCCGACGCGGCATTGCTGTAGAAAAATGGCCGACGCTTTCAGTACAGGTGGGAAGGGGTTGTTGCGATGTGACTGTTGCGGTAAATGTTTTAAGTTGCTCTCACCCCGACTCGAAGGGACAATGTTTCTGCTGGACATCCACCGCGGAGACGGAACGACGAAATCACCTCGCTTACAGGTGCTCGATGGATCCTCGTCACATTTACATGATTGCTCGAAGCCGAGGCTTCATCCAGCAGTGGATCGATCCTGCCCGATGACGGTCACATGACACGTAGGTAGCGAGTCGAGACAATCGACGCACAGTGCCGGCACGGCTTGATGACATTTCCAGCTTGAGCCCTGCGGTGCGAGACCTTTACCACTATTTTCCCAGCGCAAAACGCCAGGGTAAACACGCCAACCACTGTGGCAGCGGCATTACGTCATGGGAAGGAAACGTGGAATGTAGAGAGAGAGAGAGGAGATCACGGCATTGAATGCGCCGGGCACAATTAATGCTTAATGGATATAACTTTCCTAGCAGGAGTGACTGCTTTGGCATCCGACACACGAATGGTGCCATTGGCGCTTGCCAACTGCTAATTACATTGAGGCTCAGTGTTTGGTAATGAGCCAGGTGCGTCTTAAACCCGAGGAGGAGGAGGAGGAGGTGGTGGGGAGCGGTGGCTCGGTGGTTAGCGCGTTGGGCTACAAAGCTGGTAACCCGAGTTCTATGCCAACTCGCAGCCAACTCCAGAACACGATTTTTCTGAACCGGTTTTGGGCCGACTCAACCTCCAATGAGTACATGGTGCAGTGTGTACTTATTGCTACTGGGGAGACAAAGGCGGCCGGGCATGGCACTGGTCACTCACGTACTTGTGTGCCGTGTCGACTTTCATAGGTGCTCTCTAACAGCACTTGACCCTACGGTCTTTTAATGCTATTCGGGGGATCTTTGTCTTTGTGCTTGCCCGCCCGCTGGGAAAATGTCACTTCCTCTGTGCAAGGTCCGACGTTGAGGCGCCGATGTCACGCAGGTGCATTGCCGCAAGAGAATTCATTGTAAAGTAGTGTGAATAATTATCCGATACCTCCTGAACGTGTTATAGAGCAGGGGTTCTCAACCTTCTGCACGTCAAGGCCCACTTAGCTCTGGTCTCCACGGACCACTAGGTGGCACTCGCAGCCCGCTGGTGGGTCGTGACCCACTGGGAGAGAATTGCGGGTGTAAAGGACCCGTGTCAGCACGGATTGTCACTGGGTACTCTGCTTTCCTCCCACAGGACAAAGACACCCTGCTGCTGCTGCCTAGGTTAATTGTTAATATTCCCCCGGTGCCCTGCGATGGAATGGAGTCCCATCATGCTACAGCGTTCCGGTGAGCCCTATGTCTGCCAAGGTCCGACTCACCCCAACCCTGTACAGGATAATAAATGTATTAATATAGAGAGGACCGCAGAGGATGATGAATTATTGGCGTCGGGTTATGTCCTGGTTGCCTTCTTGCTCCTCTAATTTCTCCTCGCGCCCCTCTGTACGAGAGAAAGCGAAGAACACTGTGGCACGTTACAAACTATAACGTTATTATCATTATCATCATTAGCATCTTTAACTGCGTTTGGAGCTGCAGCATCACCAGTGACAGCAGTACAATTATCATCGTCAGCTGCTGCAGCTGTACGGTCATCATCATTATCATCAGTAACGAGCTGGCGAGCAGCAGCAGCAAAAGCAGAGCCCACATCATGCAGAGTTGTAGATAACATCCAGCTGTTTGCACGATGCTGATGATGTTGCTGATGATGATGAGCAAGCTGCAGTAGCAACCTTCACGGCACAGTGCCAACAATCATCATCATCAGCAGCAGATGCATCTGCTGCCATCCACCTTCGCCACACCGTCACCATCACTACCAGACAAACAGCCCCGTATGGCCTTCACATACCTTTAGAGCAAACACTGTTAGCGAGCAATTTTGAATGTCGGCCCGCTACACGAGGGGGCGGGTGGCCATCACCACGCTTAGTCGTGTTTGTCTCCCGAGCGCTGATGTTTACACGTCACACCACATATCCGTTTGAATCTTGAGTCGACCTCGGGGAGACCCACCTGTAGTCAGTCGTCACCAAAGTTGACCGTGAGCAGGAATCGAATACTGGGGTGGTCGAGTTTGTAGACAGAGCGGTAACCGCTACACCAATGCCCCTGACATCAGTACCATCACCACCATAGCAATCCTAGAACACACCTTGGTAAGCACGTAACTTTGGGCAAACGTTGGCATATGTTAAGTGTTGCCACCTGTCCTGTTTTTTTTCTTCCCTAGAATCATTTTGAGGAGTCTGTCCTGGGAGATCTGTAAGTTGTCACGGGACCAGTAATTTTGACTTGTATCAGCTACACATGCAGTCATCGCTCTCGTGTTCTGTTCACCTCTGCGATATGTCCCTGTTTCCTGTGCCTCCTAGCTGGAAACCCTGCTTTATATAGTTGACACTGGCGGCACGGCGTGGTCACGACATTGGCGAAGCGTTCCGTGCTCACTGCGCCGGGGGAGGGGGGTGAAATAAAATTAAGATCACGGAGAATCCAAACATCGGAACGCGCGAGGTTGCTCCCACCGCGAGACACGGGCATAATCCCACGGCGAGACACGAAAACTATCTGACCACGAGAAACAGGCACAATCCCACCACGAGACATGGACACAATCCCACCGCGAGACACGGGTGCAATCCCACCATGAGACATGAGGACAATCCCAGCACACGACACGGGCACAATCCCACCACGAGACACCAGCACAATCCCACCATGAGACACAGGTACCATCCCACCATGAAACACGGACACAATCCCACCACGAGACACGGGCACAATCCCAGCACACGACACGGGGACAATCCCACCACGAGACACGGGCACAATCCCACCACGAGACACGGGTACCATTCCACCATGACACACGGACACAATCCCACCAGGAGACACGGGCACAATTCCACCACGAGACACGGGTACCATCCCACCATCAGACACGGACACAATCCCACCATGGGACACGGGTACCATCCCACCATGAGACACGGACACAATCCCACCACGAGACACGGGCACAATCCCAGCATACGACACGGGGACAATCCCACCACGAGACACGGGCACAATCCCACCATGAGACACGGGTACCATCCCACCATAAGACACGGACACAATCCCACCAAGAGACACGGGTATCATCCCACCATGAGACACGGGCACAATCCCACCATGGGACACGGGTACAATCCCACCAAGAGACACGGGTACCATCCCACCATGAGACACGGACACAATCCCAGCACACGACACGGGCACAATCGCATCACGAGACACGGGGACAATCCCAGTACACGACGCGGGCACAATCCCACCACGAGACACGGGTAAAATCCCACCATGAGACACGGGCACAATCGCACCATGAAACACGGGGACAATCCCACAACACAGATGATTCCTTCCGGGAGCATTCCCATTGTGAGCGCTCTATTGTGACCTGCAGTTCGTCGCCCTGGCTACTACGAGGGATGGCATTGAGCGGTGGTTAACGTGGGTGTGGGTGCCTCGGGGCGCGATGAGTAACGCTGAAGCCACACAACAAGAACCCCTCGGGTTTCATTCCTGGCTCGGGTGTCTTTCTCTGTGAAGTTTGGATGTTCTCCACGTATCCGCCGGGTACTCCGGTTTTCTACCACAGTCCAAAGACATGCTGCATAGGATAATTTTCCTGATTTAATTGCTCCCGGTGCCCTGAGATGTTGGATCTTGCTTACCCCTCCCCGCTGGATAACCCTTGAGGTACATACATAGCTCAACGGCTTCTTTCAGCTTAGCTAAAAATGTACTGACTTGGTGGCTTTTCTTTGAGGAAGAAACAAAAGAGACTATATCGATGTAGGGTTGTCAATGCTCGGCGTGTAATAAGAATCGCTCTCGAGAACTGCTCTGTCGGAATAACCGTGCCACTGAGTGTTCCATCTCAGTCCTTCGCGACGTTTCGCCTTCCACGTTGGAAGCACCATCCGATTGATCGTGATCAACACGGCTGTCCTGAAATAGCAGCTCTTGTGAGCAATTCTTAAAAAATATGAACTCACGCAGATAGTTTCTTTATATGGCCGCGTGGGGTCATCAGGCAGATGGAAATATATATGGGAGTCCTAGGGATTTGGGGGTTTGATATTTCACTTCAGTTTTACCAAAAGAGCTTCTTTAAAAAAAAAACAACAAAAAACACTGACCACATTTGTTATCTTAACACTGCCTCGTAAAGGAATGTGTTTAATAGCAGGACCCTTGCTCACACCACCGGTGTAAGTGGTGGGCTGCCGAATTTTAAACCATTTTAACGCTCACTGGTTTTGAAAGCAAATATTTTTTAATGAAACCGAAATGGTTCTGATTAGTTTAAAAAATCCCTATGGGGTGGAACGCGTTTAGAAAATTGCAGCCTACCACCTCAAACAGTAGGTTGGCAAGGATATAGTAGGCTGACGTTTCGGACAATGGCTCTGCTTCAGAGCAGAGAGGTATTGACATTGCACTTGGACTCGGAGGAAAGGGGGATGATTTAAAATAGTGAATAGTTCTTGAACTGGTGAAACCTTGCTGTCCCTGTATCGTTTGTAAGAAGGTGAAATTGCTGAGCATCCGTGTCATCTTCGTGCGGAGTTTGCCGATATTGTTCGACAAGTCGAGTATTAATTTCTCCCCGTAGATGTTATCAATGTACTAATGAAGGTTTTCGCGACCGTGCAGTAGCAAATAATCAACTTGACACATCAGCTACCACGTGACAAAACGATTACAACGGAGAATGCATCGGTAATAGTCAAGGCTTAATCTTGGACAGGTTCGCGGGGGGCCAGAGCCTATCCCGGCAGACAGAGGGTGCCAAGGCGGAGCTATACGCAGGATTTCACGCAAGTACATTTGCAGGGCACACTTTTTTTTTGTTGGGCAATTTACTCAGCAAGCCAATTCACTTCGGTAGCAGCGTGTCTTTGGACGGTGGGAGGAAACTGCGCATCCGATAATAACTCACATATACACTGGGAGAACGCGCAGTCACCACACAGAAAGGCACCCAAGCCAGGACAAAACACCAATCCTTTTCGCAATCTAATTACATCGTATATGTAATTCATTTCACGCACATGTTGGACTTTTTAAAGTTATCCATTTTACTAAATGTTAAAATATATAAACTCGCTCATATATCATTTCAAATCACTGCTTTCCAAACATTCTTAATTTTTACCAGTTTTCCCAGGACCCCACAGTGTAAAATGCCACATTTTAAATACACGTCTGCCAATCTCTCCATTACAAGGGTCATGGCCCTAAACGATAAAAAAAAGAAAAAAAAACGCGGGCGGCACGGTGGCCCAGTGGGTAGCGCTGTCGCCTCACAGCAAGAAGTGCCGCGGTTCGAATCTCGGCTCGGGTGCCTTCTTGTGTGCAGTTTGCATATTCTCTCCCCGTGTCCGTGTGGGTTTTCGCTGGGCACTCCGGTTTCCTTCCACAGTCCAAAAAACATGTTGCTGCATGAGTTAATTATTGGCTTTCAGACTAAATTGCCCGCAGCACCCGATGATGGACTGGCATCACATCGTGCGTATGTCCTACCTTGCGCCCTGTGTCTGCCGGGATAGGCTCCGGCTCACCGCGACCGTGTACAGGACTAAGCGGTTTCTGACGATGAGGTGAGAAAAAATGGCCATTGGTGTTTGCACTTTTTGTGTTTTGCAATTAATATTTTCTTAGAATATTATAAATTGAGGTTAGCCCATATGTCAATGAGTCCATCCACGTATACTTCCCATAATATTACAGTGTGAATTACCAATGTGATGAATGCGTTTTTTGAGTTGTATGCGTGCAGGAGACTGGACGCAGTCCCATAACATGGGCGGCAGGCTGTCTATGCAGTGGTAACATGCACGCCTTTAGATAGCTATAGATAGATGATTATTATTATTACAGAAAGTTCTCAGCGAGCTTGCAAGCTCTAGATGCGGGACTTTAGCGACACAACAAACGTCCGAAGTGACCAATGCAACAAAACGCCTACAGTCAAAAGGTTAATAAACTCAGAGCAACAATTTGTGCAAAAATTAATCTCTGGCCGTAATTCTAAAAATAAAAGTGACACGCAGGCGGCGCGGTGGCCCAGTGGTTAGCGCTGACGCCTCACAGCAAGAAGGTCCCGGGTTCGAATCTCTCGGCTCGGGTGCCTTTCTGTGTGGAGTTTGCATGCTCTCCCCGTGTCCGCGTGGGTTTTCGCCGGGTACTCCGGTTTCCTCCCACAGTCCAAAAGCTTGCTCCTGGATAGGTTGATTGGCTCGCAGACTAAAAATTGTCCCGCAATGCCCGGCGATGGACTTGCGTCCCGTCGTCGGGTGTATTCCTGCCTTACGCCCTTTGTTTCCGGGATAGGCTCCGGCTCACCATGACACTATATAGGATTAAGCGTTTTAAGATAATGAGAGGAGATTAGAAAAGTGATGCGCAAAATTCACAATAAAACAAACTCACAGCATCAATTTGTACAAGGATGAAACCCCACTTCTACAATGCTGTTAGAGGGGGTTCGATAGATGCTTCTGGCGACTTTCTGTGTGGAGTTGGTGTGTTCTCCCTCGGTGCTGCGTGGGTTTCCTACAGGCTCTCCTCCCACAACTAAATAAAACACTCACCAATTGACCGGTAGCACCGTAAACCATTGGATGCTGTGTATGTCGGGTTGGCGCCGGTTAACCGCGTTGATTGACTCCCCCCCCCCTCTACAGGTTACGTCGCGCCTCTGGGTCGCCCTGCTTTGACTAAATACCTTCGAAATTTAATATGTGCCGCGCGTTATAAATAGTACGTTTTAATTATTATTCTAATTGCTCGTGGGCGATGTTCCAGGCTGTGGCAGCATACCACCTGCTTGCTAGCTTGCCAAAAATCGGGGGCATTTCATTGTCATGGCTTACACCATTGTGTTTACACTATTATGTTGACACTATTGTGTAAACGGGCGAGAAAAACCCGTTCCTTGTTTTGTGTTTTGCCTCCTCTGCGTGAAAGCGCAATTGAAAAACATACTGAGGAGAGACAAAAAACAAACTATAAAAGAGGGAAGGAAATAAATCACTAAGTATCATGTGGCTTCAGTTTGCGATGCATAATGCGGAGGAGGTGGTGTCCCCTCGAATTTAAATGCTTTTTTATCAGGACCTCCGCGTCACCCCCTCCCATCCATCCCTTCCATCCATCACATCCCAACCGTCTTCCTGGACATCTGACCATCTCAGTGGAGACGGAGATCCCCTCACGCGCCACCTCCTTCTCCATCCCCAACCCCCACTCGACCACCTCCACAACGACCAAATTAAAAACAAACCCCCCCAAACCCCCCCCCCTCCTCATGAAACGCAGCCGCCCGAGTTCTGCTCAGTGTAGGGATTAAGAGCTCCGAGCGGAGCCGCGGTTTGAAATTCACCATGAGGCCAGGTAACAAGAGCACTTGGGGCTGCTTCAGACGCTGAGAGGGCGCTCTCTGATGTGCGGCTCCGAGCTTTCCGCCAAGAGGAGATGAGGGCTTGTGTTCAGACGGAGACATAGGGGCTGCGACCACAGCTGCAGACGAGATGTTGCGAACACTGGATGAGGTGGTGGTAGTGGTGGGGGTGGTGTCGCGGTCAGCGCACTCCGCTACGAACCCGGCTGTTCGAGCTCGATTCCCGCTCACGGCCATCAGCAAATATTTTCTGAACTGGTCCTCGGCTCACTCTAGGTCGATTCGACCTCAAATTAGTATCTATTGTGGTGTTCAAACGCCACAACTAGGGAGACAAAGACGGTCGGGGGCGCTGCTGGCCATTCACTACCTCTGAGAGGGTGTGACCGGGAGGTCAGGCTAACCATCCTTATCTTAACATTTGATTACAACGTTATATTTGGAACGACAAAATATATTGTTAAACGGATAATTCGTAAAATGGTGATGCTGAGCATAAAATCACATTTTTGAAAGTTGATGTCACGCAATTGTTCAAAGGCTTATGTTTTGTGCGATATTAAAATTATGAACATTCACTCAGGGCGGCGCGGTGGCCCAGTGGTTAGCGCTGACGCCTCACAGCAAGAAGGTCCCGGGTTCGAATCTCTCGGCTCGGGTGCCTTTCTGTGTGGAGTTTGCATGCTCTCCCCGTGTCCGCGTGGGTTTTCGCCGGGTACTCCGGTTTCCTCCCACAGTCCAAAAGCATGCTCCTGGATAGGTTGATTGGCTCGCAGACTAAAATTGTCCCGCAATGCCCAGCAATGGACTGGCGTCCCGTCGTCGGGTGTATTCCTGCCTTACGCCCTGTGTTTCCGGGATAGGCTCCGGCTCACCGTGACCCTATATAGGATTAAGCGGTTTCAGATAATGAGATGAGATGAGACATTCACTCAACATCACAAACCCCATTCCCACCTGTACAGTATTCGAATGATTCGGTCACTTCCTTACCGGACCGTACCAGCTCACTTTCACCTCTGAAGTAGTAACCCAGGCTCTTCATCCATCCAGCAGTGGAGTGTGACACGAGGGCCGCCGCGGCACGTGTTTCCCGGCGGGTGTGAGAGACGTGGGGATTTATCGCCCCCGTGTGGTCCCTTGTGGGAACGCTCGTTAGGCAATACGTGGGGTTGCTTCTGTTGAACCCGGCGATGGACTGGCGTCCCATCGTCGGTATATCCTTGCCTTGCGCCTTGTGTCTGCCGGGATAGGCTCCGGCTTCACCGTGACCCTATATAGGACTAAGCGGTTTCAGACAATGAGATAAGATGAGATGAGGTTCTGTTGAACCAGCTGAGAACACAGGCTTTATTTAAGCTGGAAGGAATCTTTGAGCTATGTAGCTCTTTTTAACAGTTGTCCAGCGGGGAGGGGTAAGCAAGTTAAAACTCATGAGACCCCAGGAGTGCCTCATATTCGAGTGACCCGAGTGAATGTTAGGTCTTTCCATTAACTGAGCAATCGATCGTTATGTAATCTAGTTATAATTAAATTAGTATGATTAACTTTATCATCCATTCCATCTCATTGGGATGTTAATGTGCGATTCGAATGCACGTATTTTAGATGTTAATTGATGCTCGCTCGCGTATTCGGGGTTAAACATGTGTCTCGGGATTAAACATGTATTTCTTGTCATATCTAGCCTTGGTTGTATTTTTATGTTCAGGTCGAAACTGGTTTGGCTTTTGAGATTTGACAAATTCGGGCCCAGTCTGGACGACTCGCTCAAAGGCTCGTGAGCTCTTTATCTGAGCGTGCAAAATAATTCCATCGCACGCACATGAAAGATTTTCGTGGAAGGTTCAGTGGAAGAGGATGGATGAAAACCAGCAGCTTGATGGAGATGGAGGGACGGAATAATAATAATAAGACATTCCTTGTCACCTACAAGGCTCTCACTGGCGCTGCTCCGACATACATTCGTGACCTACTTCAGGCACCCTCCTCAACTCGACAATTTCGATCCTCCAACAAGGGCTTGCTGCATGTTCCCAGATCGCATCTCTCTTCGATGGGTGACAGAGCCTTCTCGCGCATTGCTCCCAAACTCTGGAATGCCCTTCCATTCGAGAATCGGTCAGCTGAGTGCCTGGGCATCTTCAAATCTTGTCTCAAAACTCACTTGTTCCGTAAGGTTTTGAAGTTCTCTGGCTAGGGCTGTTGATGCTGCTCACTGTTGTTGTGCTCAGATGATGGCTCGCTGTTGACCTGCCCCTGATCAGGGATACTTATTCCTTCCATCATTTGTTAAACAATTATTTCATTCATCTACTCTAATGTTGTTGTTCTTAACATGCCGTGTTCGCTACAGCAATCTGCGGCGGTTTGTAACCCTCGGATGAAACGCGCTTTAGAAATGCATTATTATTACAAACATTATTCTTATATATTATAATATTTGCATTTCGAAAGTGCCTTTCACTCGAGGGTCACAAAGCGCTACACAACGAAGACCGGAAAGGTCGATGTAACGAGGTAAGCAAATTGAATCCGTTTGGAGGGAGTTCGTGTTGAACGCAAAGAAGGAATTATTCTCAACCGAATGTGAAACAAATAGAGCTCATGTAAAATATGATCCCAGCCTCGATGGGTGAGGTCTTGGGTCACACTGAGTTCAAGGCCGTGGCTTCATTCAATACTGAACCGGTTATGCCCCCTTCCACACTTATCCAACCGCACTAACGAGCCGAGTGACGTATACTCATCCCGCCACCAAGCCTGGCACGATTTCGGGAGGCCATCCGCCAGCGATAAGCTTGACCAAGCGGTAAAAGTATACATTATAAGAGCGGCTCAATGATTGAGGAGGTTACCCTTCAGACGCATGCAGTGTCTTAGTAACGCTTGCGCCTTGCTCAGTGGGCACATTGGAAGTCTACATTAAGGGGATTGTTGGGACAAAATGCCTTTACTATACATGTCCTCGTCTTTGCTGCAATCGTTTCTCGGGTGAAAGATCGGCAGAGAGTACCACGTGAACGTGAGCACATGCTGACGTGCATCTGCAAGGCTTGATTACCATGCCGTGCTGGCAAGTGTAGCTTCTCATTCCATTTTGGGTGAAACGCGATTGTCCATCATCAGTGGGGCGGATCGCCGAAGCAATGAAGCGTTTAAAGCATTCCATCAAAATGTGAACACGGCTCACGGAGTAAAGACCTCTTACATCACGGTAGTCGCCCACGTAATGGCATTCAGCAGAACGCCCCTCATTTTCTTGTACGTGGGGGACAAACATCGCTTATCCCGTTATGCGATGATGTAATCATGAATGTTCACTCGACTTGTAATAACATCAGTGGTGGTAACATCTGCGCCTCACAGAAAGTCCTGCACGAGGCGATGCGATTCTCGCCTCGAGCGCCTTTCCGCGTGGCGTTTGTGAATTCTCTCCCCCTGCTCCGCGTGAGCATCCCTCCAGGTTCTTCAGTTTACTCCCACAACTTTAAAACATTCATTCATTCATTCATTTGCTCGATAACATCACAATACATAGGAAGCAGTGTCTGGCGGGTTGGTGCCGGCTGAATACTTTCTCTTCGAATGACAACCTTAGACATTTAATGAATATTTGCCACGCGTTACATATTGTATTTAGTGCTCTTTTAAAAAAAAAAACCATTGCAAATCACGGGATGAATTTGCTGATGAAGTCGCAGAGGAGACGCAGTCCAAACTCTGACAGCGAATACCAGCATAAATCTCATCTCATCTCATTGTCTGAAACCGCTTAGTCCTATACAGGGTCACGGTGAGCCGGAGCCTATCCCGGCAGACACAGGGCGCAAGGCAAGGATATACCGACGATGGGACGCCAGTAAATCGCCGGGCACTGCGGGGCAATTTAGCCTGCGAGCCAATCAACCTATGCAGCAGCATGCTTTTGGACTGTGGGAGGAAACCGGAGTGCCCGGCGAAAACCCACACGGACACGGGGAGAGCATGCAAACTCCACACAGAGAGGCACCCGAGCCGAGAGATTCGAACCCGGGACCTTCTTGCTGTGAGGCGACAGCGCTAACCACTGGGCCACCGCGCCGCACCTCAGCATAAATCGTTGGTCGAGACTCGAGCATAACTCGCAGACAAGCGAACGATTTAGCCACGTGACGGCACTTATCTGCGAACGTTAGCGTTCTTTGAGGATTCTATATCTCCCACTGGTAGTGGGAGTCGCGAAAGAGGAGTCTTACAGTGTATGTAATCTTGGGATGAAATCGCAACGCGCAACGCTGTTGGCGTATGCTTAAAAAAAACCCCACTATTACAGAGAAATGTAAATTGACGTTTCAAAAGTATGGCTCCGATGGAAACGGTTATGAAAATGCAGAGTGGATGAGCTCTCTGGATCGTCCCAACATGTGTTTGTTATCTACCTCCATGTGTCATCGGGGAAGTTGCAAACTTGTTCTCTAGAGCTACAACAATGCCTCTTCTCTGCCATGTGTTTCTCAAATCTAAACACTTTATGATCTCCTGTAATGCACTTCAGATGCCAAGAGCTAGGGCCTTCTGAACAAACCCAAGGCGCATTTTCATTTGAATAGATCTTAATCATAGGCTTTGAGTGCAGGACATGATTCCAATAAAAATTCCAGCACGAACAATATGTTGTGATTCGACGATTATCTTTTATTTTTTGTACATGCACACGCGTGCACGTAAGCACGTGTACCACCCCTTGACAAGTATGGACGAATAACCACACACAGTATGGCCCTTTCCATACTGTGTGTGGTTATTCGTCCATACTTCACCATAGCTGTCAGTTTGGCTTGGTTAAGGCTGGCAGTGTAGACACATTAAAACGTTAATCTCATCTCATCTCATTGTCAGAAACCGCTTAGTTCTGTACAGGGTCGCATTGAGCCGGAGCCTATCCTGGCAGACACAGGGCGCAAGGCAGGGATATACCCACGATGGGGCGGCAGTTCATCACCGGGCACTGAGGGCAATTTCGTCTGCAAGCCGACTAACCTATGCAGCAGTACGTTTTTTGTACTGTGGGAGGAAACCGGAGTGCCCGGTGAAAACCCACGCGGACACGGGGAGAGAACATGCAAACTCCACACAGAAAGGCACTCGAGCCGAGATTCGAACCCGGGATCTTCTTGCTCGGCGATGGACTGGCGTCCCATCGTCGGTTTATCCTTGCCTTGCGCCCTGTGTCTGCCGGAATAGGCTCCGGCTTCACCGTGACCCTGTATAGGACTAAGCGGTTTCAGACAATGAGATGAGATGAGATCTTCTTGCTGTGAGGCGAATTAAAACGCGGTGTATTTACTTCATTATTAATGTCATTCCTAGTTCAGGGCTGCTCAAACTTTTAAACCTCAAGGCCCACTTGGGTCTGGTCTCCACGGACCACTAGGTGGCGCTCGCGGGCACTGATGGGTCGCGACCCACCGATTGAGAACGGTGGCTCTACTTTATTTCTTGCCCAATTTTATTCGAGTTGTGCTGTCGGCATCCTGTCCTGACAGCACGTGCCCACTTGTTACTCCCAGTGAGCAGTACATCATCCTGTGTCAGGGAACTGTGAATGTAATGTTACAACCATACATTTGGGAACATTGCATTGCAAATTACAAAAAAATAGGTGTCACCGTGCTCGACTGAATTTTGAGGAGCCGCTGACCACCGTTGCTACAGAAATCGCACATGTATATCATCAGCAACAGCAGCCATGATCAATCCACTGCTGGATGAAGGACTCCTTAAGTCCCCCCCCCCATCGCTCAGTCTTGCGTTGCAAAATTCCACCCAGCTGACGTGTGGACATTTATATCGTGTCGAAGAGATAGGTTTAAAGAAAGAAGAAAGAGATCAAATCACAGATGGCACCAATTACGTTTAATAAAGCAAAATAAATCGTGTGGAAACGGGCAGGAAACGCCATGGGAACAACGGACAAGAGACGGATAGCATCCACTGCAGAGTGATGAAAACTTGCGTTCACTGGGGGCTGGATACCAAGAAGGGAAAAAAAAACACCGAGGTGTAGACAGTCGAACTAAAAAAACGTCATCATCACCATCTGTCCTGATTTTGTTGCTCACATGCCGGCAGCTCTGTGCAGCGCTTTGTGACCCTCGGGTGAAAAGCACTCTAGAAATGCAATTATTATTATCAAAACCCCGTTTAATCCTGTGCAGGGTCGCGGGGGGACGGAGCCTATCCAGGCAAATACAGGGCGCAAGGCGGGGCTGTACCCATGATTTGACGCCAGAACATCGCAGAACACGTTTTAGGGCAAATTGCTCAGCAGGCCAATTAACCTGGCAAGCAGCGTGTCTTTAGACGGGGGGAGGAAACTGGAGTACCCCAGCGAAAAACCCACGCGGTCACGGAGAGAACACGCAAACTCCACACAGAAAGGCACCCGAGCCGAGAATCGAACCGGGGACCTTCGTACTGAGGCACTAGCGCTACTCGCAACAGCGCCCGCCACTCAAAAAAAAATCATTGATTAATTGGCCGATGACATCATAATGGACAGGACACAGGGTCTGGGGGGTTGGCGCCGAGTGATCGTCTGGCCATCTTCACCCAACTTGCAGCGTCCTGTTGCGCCTTGTTTGAAATGCGCTACTATATAAATACTCAACCAAACGAAACCTCTTATAAAACAGGGATGAACTCAAAGATTTCGGAACGCCAACTCGAGAACAGGAGCAACGAGACAAGGGCCGAGGAGGCATTTTCCCCACCAGTAGGGGGGGGGGGAGGAGGTTACGGTTTAATAACAGCGACACAGAAAGGGCCTTAATCATGACACAGGGCACACTGATAGCAGCCAGAACGTAAGAACGCAATAACCTTTTCCCCGCACATGTACGACTTGTTTCATATCGGGGGCCTGTGTGGGAAGGGGGGCTCGCACCACCCTCTCCCCCGCCGTCTCCTCCCACGTGGGGATCCATCTCGCCCCCTCTCAATACCTCAATACATGTGGGGAGATTGACTCCAGATTTCTTATCGTATTGGAGGCGGCCTCTAGGGGTAGAAACCCACAGTGGAGTCACATGTGCGATCGTGTTTTATGAACGGAGTCCAGGTTTGTAAAATATAAGTCTGAAAAAATTAGCCCGTAATGATGGCTTTCATTTTAGTGGGGGTCAACACTGCACGTTCTCGCTCGTGTTCGTGATTCGTCTTATAGTATAAACCGTTGGAATGCATGATCACTCTTGTCTCAAAGCAACAACAACAAAAACCTCAACGTTTTCATTTTGGACTGCTTTCGCTTGTTTACAGCTGAGAATATGAATGAAGTGACTCGTTGTTGTTGCAATTTTATAATAAAAAGCAGCTCTCAAAACGAAGCCTTAAGGTTAGGGAGGGGTGGGGGGTCAAGGGTGCACATGGCGAAAAGCGAGGAATTTCAAACCTTAGGCAGGAGATAAAGGTCGACCTCTCACCGAGTTAAGGTTAAGTGTTTCACCGCTGGGAGTTGGTTTGTTGAAGCGGAATCCATGGACTAGAGGCATGGATTGAGATGAGAGCCGGTCTCCATCACAGGAACGTGGAATGCACACGATTAACTTTGGACAGCCAAAACGTCGTCTGGGAAATCAACAAGCGGTGAGAATGACTTCGCTCGGGATTCAAGTGGGAGCCCGAGGCGGCATTTGAGGACTAGAGATTTGTGATTTAATTTTAAGGGACACGCGAGGCTTCCTTTATTTCACAAAACGCTTGCCTTCATGGTTTTGTCTATATCCTAATCTCTTGAGCCACCTGGCGCTGAGGCTTCGCTCTTTCGCGGCCGCGGTTTACGAGGCTTTGTAAACCAGCAAGAGGTCCCGCACAGTGGATCTCAGGTCGGATTTGAGGTGAGCGTGGGCGGTGGGACAGCTGCAACCACGTGAAATGTCTTCACAAGACTGGCCCCACAAAACATATCAGTCGAACATCAAACGGCTCCACGATATCTCATCTCATTGTCAGAAACCGCTTAGTCCTATACAGGTTCGCGGTGAGCCGGAACCTATCCCGACAGACACAAGGCGCAAGGCAGGGATATACCCTGGCGAAAACCGACGCGGACACGGGGAGAACATGCAAACTCCACACAGAAAGGCAGCAGTGAGGTGTCAGCGCTACCCACTGGGCCACCGTGCTGCCCGGTTCCACAATACCAAACTATAGTAAACCGTTCCTTCCAGCTTAAATAAACATTAAAAAACTGACTGTACCGATGTACGTTTTCACTGCCCCATGCTTTGTGATGCTTTCCAAAGTTGTTCTTTCCGGATAGCCGTGTCGCGCTCTCTCCCTATGTCCTTCGCGACGTTTCGCCTCCAATGCAATTACGACTGACGAATGAATAGCGTCCTTGTGCAGATGCTAGATCTTTATTGTTACACCAGGAACTACTCAGTGAGCTTGCAAGCTCGAGATGCGGGATTCCTGCGATTCAATAAACGCTCGCACTGGAGAGTGTAAATGACAATATACATAAGCAGCCAATACGTCTCTTTAACGTGTCTGATTCGCTACGTCAACAAACATCGCTATTCCATACAAGTGTTAGTGCTTTTATTTGTTGAATAAATTCACGTTTGTGCTGTCTTGTGAGTGCAGTTTTGTTCGCTTCATTAGCCTAACTATTGTGACAGCATATTGTGTGCATACAATGGTTTAGGGGCGGCGCGGTGGCCCAGTGGTTAGCGCTGTCGGCTCACAGCAAGAAGGTCCCGGGTTCGAATCTCTCGGCTCGGGTGCCTTTCTGTGTGGAGTTTGCATCCTCTCCCCGTGTCCGCGTGGGTTTTCGCCGGCACTCCGGTTTCCTCCCACAGTCCAAAAAGCATGCTGCTAAATAGGTTGATTGGCTCGCAGGCTAAATTGCCCCGCAGTGCCCGGCGATGGACTGGCGTCCCATCGTCGGTATATCCTTGCCTTGCGCCCTGTGTCTGCCGGGATAGGCTCCGGCTTCACCGTGACCCTGTATAGGACTAAGCGGTTTCAGACAATGAGATGAGATGAGACAATGGTTTGGAATTACAAACAATTGTATCTCACGCTCAAATCCGATGCCAATGTTCTTACGAATAATGAATGGGCACATCGTTATAAAACTCGTGTCGTGCACAGACCACGCCCACATGCAGCCGTCAACGACTGTCATCGATAGATAACGGTCACGGTTATGGGAATGTGGAATTTTCACCACCTGGCATCACCAATACGGATGACAACAAAGTCCCCTTTAATCAGAAACGTTTAGAGTCCGCCCGTATCCCATCTCATCGACTCAAATTGTGTTCCCCAGCCATCCGTGTTCCCTGTTCGCGTCAGGCTCGGGATCAAGACGACAAAACACACGACACGCATGCTTGGGCCGGTCCGGAAATAAATTTTACCCGGCCCGTAAAAATTATTCAAAAATATATAACGTTGTATCGACAACAGTTGATGTTTGGCCCATGTTAAATTAATCCGTGTTTGACATAGGTCTATACCACTATAGACTGCTATAAATGTTACGTGTGTCTGTAAGTGGAGGGGTAGGGGATCAGTCAGTAAGCCGGATTTGATTTAAGCTGCAAGCAACCGTTGAGCTATGTAGCTCTTTTTAACCGTTGTCCAGGGAGGAGGGTTAAGAAAGTTACAGCATATCAAGTCACCTGGGGCAATTTAGCCAGCACGACAATTATCATTGGAAGCATATCTTTGAATTGTGGTAGGAAAGCAGAGTACCCAGAAGAAACCCACGCAGACACGGGGAAAACATGCAGACTCCACACAAAAAGGCACCCGAGCCGGGATTCGAACCAGAGGGCTTCTTGCTGTGAGGCGGCAGCTCTACTCACTGCGTCACTGCGTCGGGCCTCGTTGTCCAGTTTGTGGACCTTTGTGTAATTTGCGTGGAGCCGGCCGTCATGGTGAATAGGTTGAGCACCCCCATTCCTGATCGTCCCTTTCTCTTCTCTAGCGCCCTCTTTCTCTCGAGTCGAGCTGCTGGGCAGCGTCTTGAGTCGTGCTTCCAGTTAGACGCTATATCAGCGCCGTCTTAACACATGGACACGCAGGCCAGTTGCCTGGGGGCTCCACGAGCATAGGGGGCTCCATGCTAATCTATGTAGTTGTGACTTGCTGTCAATTAATAAATGAATACTATATGTGGTTGTGTGGGTAGGTTTAAATGGAGTGTGCTTCATACAGGAGAGGCGGGAAGTCCGTATACCCCTTTACATCTGTGTGACTTTCATGCGTGTTCTGAAGAGAGGGGTATAGGGTCTTCTCGCCCACCTTGCATATCCAGCACTGGCTTGTGAAACGTAGAAGTGAGTGCTTGTAATTTGCCACGCTGGACTGCAGGGGGCGCCACTTGATCTCATGAATCCGACAAAGTCCTGCCCGCGTGTGAAGCATACGCAGGGGGTAACGCTTGTTGATTTGCTCGATCAGATTTCCTTTACTAACCAAGAGAGCCTCAGAAGGTCTCCGTCAGAGGAGAAATTAAGCCGGTACAGTTGGCTACGGTTTTCAAATAAGAAAGTGTCAGAAGCATTCTGTGCTAATGGGTGGAAAGGGGATTTTTGATACGACTGTACCGATAAGTAATGTATGTTATAGTACTGTCACACCTGGCCTCAATACTAGTCTTCAATAGGGTCTTGGCAGATTTAGATGATTGATCGATTACATTTACGAAGGAACGCAGATTACCCAGAGAATATTCATCGAGGATACGAGGGATGATACTCAGCTACACACGCTGCATACAACGCCTGGCAAGCCCCTGATTGGCACCAATCTAAGTGGAAACTCGGCTTAAACCCTGCTGAGCTTCCGATGAGATCGGGCAAGTTCAGGGCAATTTGATGATTTATAAAGCTCAGCTACCGCTTAAATAAAGATTGAGTCTCATCCTTTTGTTGACGATAGCTCTCATCCTTTTGTTGACTATAGCTGACAAATGCTAACCACTCTGAAGATTAGCCGATATACGCTTTATATACTAATCCAGTGTTAATGATTAATGTTGTTAGCTGTTTATTGGAAACATGAATGCTGATTTGGCCAAAAATTGCCGAATACTGCAAAAGATGGCGTCTACAACCGCGTGTGACAAGGGCAGTATCGAGTAAGTTTCACCCGCACAATATCACCGCATCG
Organism: Mordacia mordax; assembly: GCA_036362905.1. Taxonomy (NCBI): domain Eukaryota; kingdom Metazoa; phylum Chordata; class Hyperoartia; order Petromyzontiformes; family Petromyzontidae; genus Mordacia; species Mordacia mordax. The sequence continues at coordinate 6,920,539 of JAZEWT010000019.1, read as the reverse complement.
CAGAAATTAAACATCCTGCTAAATGGTCAACGCCCGAAACACGAGTGCTACCCCGTTTACCTCGGCGTGATGCTCCACAGCTGCAATTGTAATTAGCCCGAACTACCTCCTAAGGCAGGGCGGCGCGGCGGCGCGGCGGCGCGGTGGCGCAGTGGTTAGCGCTGACGCCTCACAGCAAGAAGGTCCCGGGTTCGAGTCTCTCGGCTCCGGTGCCTTT
>JAZEWT010000019.1:6890952-6916466 GCA_036362905.1 Mordacia mordax | reverse complement strand
GGGGGGGGGGGGGGGGCTAAGTCACCTCACCCCCCCTTTCCCGGCGTAAGGTTTAGTCCCCCTTAAAGGTTGTTGTTTTTAATCGTGATTTTTAATTTAAGTTGAAAATAACCGTTGAGCTTTGTTGCTCTTTTTAACAGTTGTCCATCGTTGAGGGCTAAGCACGTTCCGCCTCAGGGTAGTGGGGGTAACTGAGTGAGTGGTGGTTGCAGTAACGACTTTGGCTGCTGTGATGTTTAGATCTTCTAGTTGGTTTGGGTTATAAATTTGTCTACATGATAATAAATACACTTCTCATGGTACCTGGGGCTATTTAGAGAGCAGGGCAATTAACGTAGGCGGCAGCATTTATTTGGACTCATCATCATTATCAATACCCGCTTAATCTTGTACAGGGTCGAGGGGGGCCGGAGCCTATCTCGGCAGACAGAGGACACAAGGTGGGGCTATACTCAGGATGTGATGCCAGTATATCGCAGGACACGGGGGCGGGGGGGGGCAATTTACTCAACAGACCAATTAATTTAGGCAGCAGCGTGTCTTTCAACTGTGGGAGGAAACCAGAGTACCTAGAAAAAAAAACTCACGTAGCCAAGGAGAGAGAGAGAGATAGAGAGAGAACACGCAAACTTCACATGGAGAGGCACCCGAGCCGGGAGTCGAACCCGGGTCCTTCTTGCTGTGAAGCAGTAGCCTTCTCGCCTCCGTGCCGGTTGGAGGCTGAGTGCTGGTTTATTCGTACGTGGGGTAAGAACCAGAGCGTGACGGTGACTGGACAGACATTACTTTCGCTTACCAACGCTGTCCTTTCGGGACAGCCATGTCGAGCGTTCCTCCTCTCCCCTTCGCCACGGTTTTCCGCCCACGTTGGAGGCATCATCATGCATCGAGCCGTGAAAACCTGCATCTGCACGTTACTATAATTTGCATTTGACGCGTATTTTGTTGACACAACCATCTGTTCAGAGTTTAACATGCGCCCCCTGTATGTCCCCTGTATGTCCCCTGTATGTACACAAGTCCATGCTATCGGGTCCCCATGGCGCGTTCATTTCACGTGATGTCTGGCGCATTAGCAGTTGTTGAGAATGTGGCGCACATTGTAATTACTTTGCTCTGGAACCTGTGGGGAGAGAGGGGAGGCAGTTAGAGCAGGTGCAGCGCGCAGCATGAATTCCAACAATCATTTGACGTCTGAAAGGAACAACAATAATAATGAGGATGTTGCCAATGTGGAAACTTTGTACACGTCTCACAGGTATGCCCGTTAAACTGTGTTGGAGGTTACCAATTAAAACACACTGGCTGTACGCGCTAACTACCCATTCAGCAAGGCCGTGAGTAAAGGTCACTTCAGTATCAGTGCCCGCTTAATCTTGCACAGGGTCGTGGGGGACTGGAGGCTATCCTGGCAGACATAGGGTGCAAGGCGGGGCTAAGCCCAGGTTGTGACGCCAACACCTGCAATAAACTGGCGTGAGTAAAGGTGGAGAGGCTCAGCTTCAATGCAGGGAACACGATTACACGGAGCGCACAGCTCGTTAAAATCCTTTCATTTGCGTCTCGACAAAAACATTCCAAGTCTCTTCCACCATTAATTGCGCTTTTTTTAAAAACTCTAAATTAATTACATTTCCGACGAGCGAGACTTGGCAAGAAAGGGGCCACTGTTTCACCGCGTGAGAGTGGTTCCGTTGAAATGGGAGGTGCTGGAGTCCTGCTCGTGAATTGTTTCATAACAGACGGGGTCGCCAAAGTTCACACGTTGTTTGTTACGGATAACGGGAGTGCCAACATATTTGCCGTATTTTCCAGATAATAAAGGCTCGTGCAGTGGTCATATCCTCAAAGAAAGAAAGTACTGCCAGAGGGGGTTCGATTCCCACCTCGGGCGCCTTTTCTGTGAGGAGTTTGTGTGTGTTCTGCGTGGGTCTCCACGGGTTCTTCGATTTTCTCCCACGTCTAAGACACAATGATTAATTAATTGGCTGATAACATAATATTTGGGATGCAATTTCTGGCAAATGTTGGCGCCAGGTAATCACATGCCTGCCATCCCTCTCTCTGCCTCTCTGCTGTTTCCTCACACCTTTGAGTCATTCACTCTTTGAATGAGTACGTTACAAATTGAATGACTATATGCATGACTATATTCGACGCGTCATAAATTGAGTATTATTATTACCACGCGCAGTAATTTAAAGCGGACGATTAGTTGTTTTTTTCTTATAGTCCGGTATGTGTGACCGAATTGTGTAACTTTATTGGCATCACACAAAAATGTGGGGTGTAACTTACTTTCCGTAGAGTCATGTAAACTGGAACATTTGGTATTTTCAGTGCTTATATCGACTGCTTCTTGATGGTTCACTGTTGAGCCATGACTGTGAATTCAAAGCTTCCCAGCATCAGTACAATCAGCAGTTCAAGTTCAAGTTAACGCGTTTATTTTGTGTAACTAGGTGAGAAATCTCATCTCTCATCTCATTATCTGAAACCGCTTAATCCTATATAGGGTCACGGTGAGCCGGAGCCTATCCCGGAAACACAGGGCGTAAGGCAGGAATACACCCGACGACGGGACGCCAGTCCATCGCCGGGAGGTGAGAACTCAGAGACCTGAAATCGTTCAGTTGCAAGAGTGACCCACATCGCCTGTGTAACAAAACCAAAACAAATAAGTAAGACAGTGTCGTGAACGGAGACCGGAGCTGAGACAACCGTGTCGCGTGTCACTTTGTGCCACCTTCTCGAAGGGAGACCAACGCAACCACAAATGTACCGTGAGTTTTCTCGATTGTGTTGTGGGTGTCTGGTAGGGTTGCCACCTGTCCCGTTTTTTTTTTCCCAGGACCCTTCCCCCTCTTGTCGAGTGAACAGCTGCCGCTGCCTTGCGCAGGAACATCGTTTCAACTCCGTCACAAAATAACGCTGACCCAGCACTCGACATAACTCATTCCCATCGTCTCCTAGTACCGTGAGATATTTGAGTTCCCATGATACGTCCCGGGTTTATCCAGAGGTTGCAATTAGGGCCGTTACATGGGAGGTACAAGACAACGAGACTTGTCGTGGGGGTAAATATTGAGAGAGATGATCGTTCGTGTAACTGGAACCCCCCCCCCACCGGATTTTTAGTGATTTGTTCCAGGAAAAACTACAGATTTTCCCGGGATAGCTGCCTATAAACATTTGGACGGTCCTGGAAAAATACAAGACAGGTGGCAACCCTGGATGTGCGCGCGCGGACGTCCGTGGCCGCTGACCGCGGCCGCTGCCTCTGCTCCGTGCGCACGCCGACCGTGAGTTACGCCAGCGCGTGCGGTCGCGCGCACGGGGGTTGGCCACCTTTTTTTCCCGTAGACTTTCGGCCGGACAATGGAGCCGGGGGGACGAATCGCCGGGAAACCGCTCCGCGCTCCCGACCGCCCCCTTTCAACTCCCCCATCCCGCGGCACCCCCTCGCGCGCCGGGGCCGGTTCCGTACGCGCGCGCGCGACAGATGGCCGCTTGAAGCGGAGCGGCGGGACGACGAGGGGACGACGTTGCGGCCGCCAGAGCGAGCGACGCGGGATTCCCGCGCGGCGGATTTCGGCGCCCGATTGTCGTGGGGCGCGGTCGAAGTGGCGTCGTAGACCTACCGAGTGGTCCGGATGTCTCGCGACGCCCGTTTGAATCTCAAAAATCTTGTGTTCAAGTGGGTGTAATGATGTAGGTTAGCAATGGTAATGATGATGCGCGGTGGCGCAGTGGTTAGCGCTGACGCCTCACAGCAAGAAGGTCCCGGGTTCGAGTCTCTCGGCTCCGGTGCCTTTCTGTGTGGAGTTTGCATGCTCTTCCCGTGTCCGCGTGGGTTTTCGCCGGGTACTCCGGTTTCCTCCCACAGTCCAAAAGCATGCTCCTGGATAGGTTGATTGGCTCGCAGACTAAAATTGTCCCGCAATGCCCGGCGATGGACCGGCGTCCCGTCGTCGGGTGTATTCCTGCCTTACGCCCTATGTTTCCGGGATAGGCTCCGGCTTCACCGTGACCCTATATAGGATTAAGCGGTTTCAGATAATGAGATGAGATGATGATATTTGCATTTCTAAAGCGCCTGTCACCCGAGGGTCACAAAGCAGCGCGGCACAGAGCTACGGAGAGAAACGCGAGTCAACTGATGTAGGTTTTCATGGCTCGATGCATGATGATTGCTTCGAAAAGCTGCTCTTTCGGGATAGCCGCGTCGATCCCTTCCCCTCTCATTCGCTGGCGAAGGAATCATCATGCATCATTAGCCGGCAAAGGAGAGAGGGGGAGCGATCGACGTGGCTATCTCGAGAGAGCAGCTTTTCGAAGCAATCATCAAATATCAGAATAGGTCACGTAAGTTAAATTCTGAATATAAATCAGTTAAGGCATCAAATAACAAAGAAAATGATTGTTAAAACAAATAAAGGAATGAGTGTTCCTGTGCGGGCACGGGTCAACCGCGTGCCATCATCCAAGCACAACAACAGTGAGCAGCATCAACAGTCCAAAATGGTGTCCATGAACATTATTAATCAGATATAAGTGAACATTATTTAAAACAAATGAATGAGCAAAAAAAACAATGTTATGGGTCATTTCATTAGGGGTCACAAGAATTCTGCACCACTCTATAGTTTCCGAAACTTATGGGACTAACAGACAAAACACCAAAGGTGAGACGCAAATTTATGCAAAGATAGACTGAATGTGAGTTGACCTACGTATATTTTTTCTGTTAGACAATAAGAGGTGAGTTTTGTATCTATGTAAGAATGAGATTTCTAAATAAAACATAATAAATAAGACTTTGTATATAACGAGAACTGAAAGATGTCTAGTTCTCAAAATGAATAACAGCACTGACTGCTGATGCAAGAAGGGCCTGGGTTCTACTCCCGGCTCGGGTGCCTTTCTGTGTGGAGTTTACGTGTCCTCTTACCATTTCCGCGTGGGTTGTTGTGTGGTACTCTGCTTTTCCCCCACCGTCCAAAGACATGCTGTTGCTTAGTTTAATCGGCCTACTGAGTAAATTGACCCAGGTGCCCTGTGATAGACTGGCGTTCCATCCTGGGTATAATCATACCTTATACCCTGTGCCTGCCGTGATAGGCTCCGGCTCATCGCGACTTTCTAGAGGACTAAGCGGGTACTGATAATGAATGAGCGCTGGCTGCTGGTGCCGCATATTCATGGCCTGTGTACAGTGGTTTTGAAGGCAGCTGTTGTGAGCGGCCGTGGATTTTCGTTTGCACATTCTCTTTTTGGCCGTGTGGGAAAGCGAGCAATAAGAAATAACAAAGAGACTCGCTTCAAATAATTGGCTTGGCGTGGTTTTCACGTCACTGGGGAATACAGCTTCTCGAGCGGAGGAATGAAAACGGCGAGTGCGTGTAAAGTGTTTCCTGAGAAAAAAAGATGTCCCTTGTTTTTTCCATTCCCCCCCCTTCTTCCTTCAACAAAATTGAGTTGATGCAAATAATAAGCAAAACATGTGGGTTTAATCAACAAAGAAAGTGTCCATGATAAAACTTCAACACGTGTTTCCGCCCTTGGGAGTTCAACATCGTTCTTTCTCAGCGGTCTCTGTTTCACCATCATGAGCTAACTCTGTTTGGTTTTTTAAATGCAGAACTCGTAGTTTTTGACATCCGGTCATTTGCGAAGTCTCATCTCATCTCATTATCTGAAACCGCTTAATCCTATATAGGGTCACGGTGAGCCGGAGCCTATCCCGGAAACACAGGGCGTAAGGCAGGAATACACCCGACGACGGGACGCCAGTCCATCGCCGGGCATTGCGGGACAATTTTAGTCTGCGAGCCAATCAACCTATCCAGGAGCATGCTTTTGGACTGTGGGAGGAAACCGGAGTACCCGGCGAAAACCCACACGGACACGGGGAGAGCATGCAAACTCCACACAGAAAGGCACCCGAGCCGAGAGATTCGAACCCGGGACCTTCTTGCTGTGAGGCGTCAGCGCTAACCACTGGGCCACCGCGCCACCCCATTTGCGAAGTGTTTTTGTAAATTCATATGATTGTTTACCCATAGCTCTTCTTTTGGGATATCCGTGTCGAGCGCTCCTCCTCTCTGCTTGACGACATTGAGCTTCCCACGTTGGAGGCGAAACCTTAGGTGTATTGAAGAGACCGTACTGAGACTCTACTGAGACTACACCTGAGGATGCCTCCAACGTTGGAAGTGAAACGTCGCGAAGGGCAGAGGAGGAGCGCTTGGCGCAGCTATCCTTTCGAAAGACCAGTTTGGGAAAGCAATCACCATACATAGAGCTGAGAAATCCCATGTCTGTACATATCCAGTGAGCTTGTAAGCTCTGTAACATTGTTACAATGTAATTGACAGCATTGAAGTGTGCAAGGACGAAACATTAGCATTGGGATCTGAGACATGGGGCAATGGTGGAGAAAATGGACCAGAAGCATGTTCAGGTTTCCGCGATGGGACGGGTAGAGGTCACGTGGTTTATGGAATTGAGGCCTAGTCAAAGCGTTTTTCTTGCCCACGCGCTCCAATTGTAGAATCTTCTCGCCCTGTCTATTCCGGCTGCTGCTGCTCCTGAGCCGTTCGAATCTATTTTCAAGATTCGTTTGTTCCCCGTCGCTCTTACCCCCTTATCATTGCTTCATTTATTCACCAATAATATCATCATAAAGTTATTGTTGCTGATTTTCCGTTCTGGCGCGGTTGTTGTTGACGCGCCGTTCTGCCATTGCTGTTGACGTGCCGTTCTCGCCGCAGCTCTGTGCAGCGCTTTGTGACCCTCGGGTGAAAAGCGCTCTATAAATGCAATTGTTATTATAGTATAGAGGTAAGCGGTGTCTGGTGGTTTGGCGCTGGCTGACGCCCCCAGCTGACTCCCCTGCTCTCTGCGGTTACCTCTCATTCACGACCAGGCGTGGAATTTGCTCTTGTGATAAATTGTATTATTATTATTACTTACTAATGTGGTGATTATTTTTTATTTCTCTTGTAATGCTGCTTCTAAATACTGCCTTTTCACGGCGTCCCATGTTCGTCGTGTTCTCGGTCAATGTAGTAATGACGTGTCCTGTTGTTAAGGCGTCTTTCACCTTCTGATATTCACTTTGTTCCTTTCGTGACGCAATCTCAGTTTTTCTGTTCTTGTTTGAGAATTATCTCATCTCATCTCATTGTCTGAAACCGCTTAGTCGTATACAGGGTCACGGTGAAGCCGGAGCCTATCCCGGCAGACACAGGGCGCAAGGCAAGGATATACCGACGATGGGACGCCAGTCCATCACCGTACACTGCGGGGCAATTTAGCCTGCGAGCCAATTAACCTATATAGCAGCATGCTTTTTGGACTGTGGGAGGAAACCGGAGTGCCCGGCGAAAACCCACGCGGACACGGGGAGAGCATGCAAACTCCACACAGAAAGGCACCCGAGCCGAGAGATTCGAACCCGGGACCTTCTTGCTGTGAGGCGACAGCGCTAAGCCACGCCGCCTCTCGATAAGTCGTTTTTCAAAAGTTTTAAATGATCAGATCCATCGTGTTGATGTTCAGACAAAAAGAGGGCTTTGGCAGGCCGTGTCGCACCTTGAGGGACGTCCTCCTCCGTGGAGATGGAGTGAGGACATCTGCTCGTGTTCAACAGCAGCAGCAGCAGCTATGTGGATCGTTACATTGCGTAACCACTTGTGACCGTGACAGCTTGCGGGAGGTTTTTTCATCCAGAAGTGGATTGATCCTGCAAGCAAATAACGATGCTGGTGATGAGGCCACGTGGTTGGCCTGGGCTGGAAAAGCCAAGATAGCAGACGATATTAGAAGTAAAAATCAAACATGAAGGTCTCGTGTTTGAATCTCGGCTCGGGTGCTTTTCTGTGTGGAGTTTGCGAGTTCTCTCCCCCTGTCCGCGTGGGTTATCGCCGGGCACTCCGGTTTCCTCCCACAGTCCAAAAAACATTCTGCTGCATAGGTTAATTGGCTCGCAGACTAAATTGCCCTCAGTGCCCGGTGATGGACTGGCGTCCAATCGCAGGTATATCCCTGGCCTGTACCCTGTGTTTGGGAGAAGCTCCGGCTCACTGGGACCCTGTACAGGACTAAGCGGTTTCTTGACAATGAGATGAGATGAGATCAAACAGGCAATGCTTTTGATACGTGAACAAATGTACTAAAATAACATCTCCTGCGAGGAGGTGTCTGTTATTTACGAGTGTGCTCGCGTACACACAGTACAGACATCCTTATTTTTAACCTCGTTATGGCCCATTGAGTCAAAAGTCTATTATTTTACAAGTGGGACCCCGGGTACAAAGTACGGCGCAGGTAAATAATACGCGCATAGATAAAGTTGGAAAATATTTACGCTCAAACAAATATGTAATACAGTGTCAACATGGGCAATAACAATCGTGAAAACAAAACTCCACTTGAGCTATAGATTTCGCTCAAATAAAATCAGTGCACTGATATGGCGCCACGCGACAGTCATGTGGTAACACTCGATGTCTGTGTGAATGTTATTGTGTTTGAGGCAGGCGATAGAGTTCCCTTAATTGTGAATTCCTGAAACGTTTACGCTCGTGATTGCCAGTAAGCGATTCGGTCTGTGGACCGACACTTGATAAGAGATGGTTTGGGATGCAGAAAGTAGGAGCTGTGGTGGTGTTCAAATGCCAAGCGTTGTTTTGAAAGTCTCATCTCATTGTCAGAAACCGCTTAGTCCTGTACAGGGTCGCGGTGAGCCGAAGCCTATACCGGCAGACACAGGGCGCAAGACAGGGATATACCTACGATGGGACGCCAGGCCATCACCGGGCACTGCGGACAATTTAGTCTGCAAGCCAATTAACCTATGCAGCAGCATGTTTTTTTTGGACTGTGGGAGGAAACCGGAGTGCCCGGCGAAAACCCACGCGGACACGGGGAGAGAGAACATGCAAACTCCACACAGAAAGGCACCCGAGCCGAGAATCGAAGCCGGGACCTTCTTGCTGTGAGGTGACAGCACTACGCACTGGGCCACCGTACTGCCCCTGTGTTTAAAAGTGTACGCGTTATTTGCATGTGTGTGGACGTAACGCTTTTTATTGTATTGATGTAGATTCTCATAGCTCAATGTATGAGAATTGCTCTTGAAAGCTGCTCTTTCGGGGTAGTCGTGTCGAGCGTTCTTCCACTGACCTGTGAGATGTTTCACCTCTCGCATCGTATTCTGGTGGTGCAGGTGGCACACTCAGTAGAGCTGCTGCCCCACAGCGAGAAATGCCAGGGTTCGATTCCCAGCTTAGATGCTTTTTGGTGTGGTGTTAGCAAGTCCTTCCACATAGGTTAATGCCCAGATAAAAAATTTCCCCTGGTACCCTGAGACGTTACAACGTTGTTACCCTTCCCCGCTGGACAACTGTTAAAAAGCGCTTAATTGGCCGATCACAATATATAGAACGCAGTGTCTGGCAAATGTTGGCGCCGGTGAACTGCATGGCTGTCTTCCTCCCACCTCTCTGTGCTTTCCTCGCCACGCCTCCGTAATGAAGTCAGTCGCCCTTGATAAGGGCGTCTGCTAAATAATAATTAATTATAATAACGTGACAACACCTATCGTTTCGTTGAGTACGTGGGCATTTCCTTCATCTATGCGGCCTCGTGTGGCCTCTTCCTTAATCGTCTCGGTTGGTCGTTGCATCGCACCCTGCCATGTGTGCACCGCGATGGATGAACCACAAGAAACCCAACGACTCTGCGTGGGTGGCAGGGTGGCGAGGCGGTAACATTTGCATCTCGCAGAAAGAATCAGCTGCCCGGTGCGATTGCTGCCTCCGGTGCCTTTCGGTGTGGAGCTTCTGTGTTCTGCCCCCCCCTCCCCCCCCGGCCTGTGTGGGTTTCCCCCGAGTGGTCTGGTTTCCTCCCACAATTTAAAAAGCAGTCACTAATTGGCCAATGCCGTCGTAATACACAGGGACGCAGTGTCTGGCTGGTTGGCGCCGGCCATCGACATGGCTGCCTCCTCCGCACCTCTGTTTTCTGCAGCGTTTTGGAGCCTCTGGGGGAAATGCGCTAATATTTGAGTGTATTAAATTATAATAATTTATCATTTACACAGTAAAGAGTTAATTTCAATTACCCGCGAAATCTGACCATGATCCACCCACTGTCTGTACATCTTAAGGCACGATAATCGTTCGTCACAGTGATCCCATTCGCACCAAGTCATTTAAGGTCCAGTTGACCTCGGCGCAGACCAAGGATCGGTTCAGATGACTGTCACCGAATTCATCCACGCTTCCTAGCAGAGCGAATTCACCGCCGCGCCACCGCCGCTCCATCAATTTACAATTATACTGGCGCACCTACGCTGCGTTATAAATATCAAGTTCTCTCCAGATAGCTATGTGCAGCGCTTTGTGACCCTCGGGTGAAACGGACTCCAGGGTGCAATTATTATTACTTACTATTATCGTATTGCTTGAGCATGTATACGGTGCACCCCCCCCATCTCCCCCCCCCCTATCCCTTCCCCCTGCTCCACCCCAGCACAACAACAGCCGGGTGCTTTCTTTGCGAGAGGAAGGAATGTCCTTTGAGCAGTCGAGGATCAAAGGGGCTGAGCGATGGGGGGATATGGAGCGGGTCCCGACCACACCGCTATGCTTTGTCGCAGCTCCGGCAATTCGATCAGCGGCGCCTTTGTGGGAGCAGCAGCCACACGGGAGGGCCAGGTACTTCTTCCCTTCAGGAAGCTGCCCCACGACCTCCCCCTTCCTTCGACCCGTCGTCCGCCGGTGATGACAGCTCATCCCGCTGACCCGCGCGGTGCGGCCCGGCGTAGCGTCGGGTGGCCCGTGCTGTGGGTTTTTGTGGGTAAACGACGCCGCCAGGGAAACAAAAGCGGCCGGGCGTGGTGTTGGTCACCCACCTCCGTTGGGTGCCACCTATCCTGGTGTTTATTCTCGATCGTCTGCTCTTTGGAGGCAGCTGTCCTGGGAAATGTGCCCGTTATCCTGGGCCGAGTCAGTAAAGTCCAAGTTTATGCCAGTTATCCAGGGTACATTTTCATTTTGTTTACCTCCAGGATGTGTGTCCGGTGTTTTTGCGCCTCTGAGGTGGCAACCCTACCACCCCCTCGTGTGCCGTGCTAACCTTTATAGGTGCTCGCTAACAGTACTTGACCTTACGGTCTGTTAAGGCTATATGGGGGGGGGGGGTCTTTGTCTTCCTCTTTGCATGCAGCACACAGGTGCTGCTGTGGCACAACCCTGGCGCGTGTAGCCAGTAATAATAATACCAGTCAGCACATTTAGAATTTGCGCCGTTCTTACAACACGAAGGCTGCCCGCGGAAGGCGGCTACTTTTATTCAACGCCCAGCAAGATTCACAAAACATTCCCAAGTTGAGTCAACTGCAGAACTGTCCGACGAAAATACTGGACAGCGATCGAAAGTTCCTCTGTGATGGAAAGGCGACACAAAAGTGTCTTTGCCATCCACTGCTCAGAGAGTGAGAGTAAAAGTCTCCTGTTCGCGTGTCAACAAAACACTGCGACTGTGTTGCTCGCCCAAAATGTAAATAATTCTTAACTTTCAGCGGGCGGCACGGTGGCCCAGTGGTTAGCGCTGACGCCTCACAGCAAGAAGGTCCCGGGTTCGAGTCTCTCGGCTCCGGTGCCTTTCTGTGTGGAGTTTGCATGCTCTCCCCGTGTCCGCGTGGGGTTTCGCCGGGTACTCCGGTTTCCTCCCACAGTCCAAAAGCATGCTCCTGGATAGGTTGATTGGCTCGCAGACTAAAATTGTCCCGCAATGCCCGGCGATGGACCGGCGTCCCGTCGTCGGGTGTATTCCTGCCTTACGCCCTATGTTTCCGGGATAGGCTCCGGCTTCACCGTGACCCTATATAGGATTAAGCGGTTTCAGATAATGAGATGAGAGATGAGAACTTTCAGCTGATATTTTCTCCTTTTGTACGTTAACACATCAGACGCGAGTCTTCAGCATCTGTGGGTAATACTTATGTTGTAAACTAAAAGGTTTCATTTAGTCATCAGGTTTCAGTGGCGGGCGTGAGTTACTTTAAAGCGGTTTGGAAGATTATCACCCACGCATTCGAATGCGCCCACAAGAAGCCAACGTTTGTCGATCGCGGCAATGAGACGAACATTTTAAACGAGCGGTGCGGCATGGCGTGATGTGCCACAGGTCCATGGCCTGGTGCGAGGTCAAAGGTGATAGGTCGGCCCGTGCCTAGATAATCTAAACGAGGGATCTGCGGTGATTCACTGGCTGACAATCAGTTCATTTGCTATGGAAGTTACGGTAACATAGAGCCACGTATGTAGAACCTTTGCTCAAGGCAGGAGGGCCATGTCCGTATCGGGAAATTCTGATTGAATTAAGCTCTGATAAGTATGCGCTGGAAAAAGGGTGGCGCAGTGAGTAGCGCTGTTGCCTTACAGTAAGAAGGTCCAGGGTTCGGTTCCCGGCTCTGGAGCCTTTCGGTGTGGAGTTTGCGTGTTCTCTCCGTGTCCGCGAAGGTTTTTGCTGGGTACTCCGGTTTACTCCCCCCGTCCAAAGGCACGCTGCTGCCGAGGTTAATTGATCTGCTGAGTAAATTGCTCCCCCAGTGTCCTGTGATGTACCAGCATCACATCCTTGCACCCTCTGTCTGCCGGGATAGACCCCCCCCCCGCAACCCCATACAGGATTAAGTAGGTATTGACAGTTATAATGACAAGCGTGGTGAGGGTCAATCGTGCGCCTCACGGATTCTCAGCTTCCAGATGTTTCCTCATGACGTGGGTTGCATTGTACATCATTTCCTGTTTCAATTTTCACTCTTCTTTGTAAGCCTCCAATTAATTATGAGCATTTTAATTAAACAGGCATTTGGTTCACAAAGTTCAGTAAGTATTTAAGCTGGAAGAAACCGTTGCGCAAAGTAGCTTTTTTTTAAGTTGTCCAGCGGGGAGGGATAAGCAAGTTACAATATCTCAGGGCACCACGGGCAATTTAGTCAGGATAATTAACCCGGACAGCATGCCTTTGGATTGTGGGAGGAAATCGGAGTACCCGGTAAAAACCCACGCGGACAGCGAGGATGTGCAAACTCAACAACGGAAAGACAGCACCCGAGCCGGGAATAGAACCGGGACTTTCTTGCTGCGAGGCGGCGGCGGCGGCGGCGGCGGCGGCGGCGCTACTCACCGCTACGCCACCGTGTTCTCGAAATGTTGACCCTCTTAGTAGGTTTACAATGTTTCTACGCGCAGACCGCACGATGGTGTGCGCCTGTGATTCGGCGCTTTATACACGAGGCATGGTGGGCCGCACAAGCGTTAAACGTTCCAGATTGGCAGCACAGTAACTGGATTGAATACATCTGTGCGAAGCTTTCAGTGTCGTCTCCTGAATTGTGGTGGTTTCCATTTGGTGCATGAAGAAAAAACACAGGAAAATAATGAGAATAATAATTGCATTTTTATAGCGCCTTTCACCCGAGGGTCACAAAGCGCTGCACAGAGCTGCGGAGAGAATGGCGCATCAACAACGAGACAAACATGGCAAAGTAATGATGTAGGTTTTCACGACTCGATGCATGATGATTGCTTCGAATAGCTGCTCTCTCGGGACAGCCGCATCGTTCGCTGCCTCTCTTCTCCTCGCGACGTTTCGCCTCACACGTTTAGCGGCACAGAAGTTATCGCAGTGAGTAGCGCTTCACGGTTGTGCGGTACAACTCCCCGATGCGTGCTCCGGATGTACCGCTTGTGCTTATTTGGCACCATTGCCGAATTTTACCGAATTTTTGGCCCATGGAAGCGAAATGTCGGCTGTGACGGCGAACAAAACGCGGCACAACCCGCAAACACCGCGTGCAGCCGGGGCGGCAGTTGTCCATGAGAGGTGGGGGGGTCCTTGCTCTTGGGCCTACGTTCCCCGTTGGCAGCAGAAGTAACGGCAGGTGTTGATTTTCTCATTATGCCAGTATGTTCACGCCGAGCCTCGAAGTCATTAATTTGCCCACACAGTGACTTGTTACCACCACCACCATCACCACCCACGTGTAAGCCATCTTTGTATCTCATGCAGGTGGCAGGGTGGCGCAGTGGTAAGATCTGTGGCTCACATGAAGAAATGTTCTGCCGGAGGTGGTTCGATTCCCACCTTGGGTGCCTCTCTGTGTGGCGTTTGTATCGCCTCCCCTCCTCCTGTTTTGTGTGGGTTTCCTCTGGGTTCTCCGATTTTCTCCCACGAAAAAACTCGTTCATTATTTGGCCGATAACATCGTAATGTGTAGGACGCAGTGTCTGGCAAACATTGGCGCCAACTGGCTGCATGGCAGCCTTCCCCCTCCCCGCCTCTCTATGGTTTCCCTGCTAGGCCTCTGTGTCCGCTTCCCGTCTGTGACCAGGCGTGGAATTTGCGCGGCGGGTTACAAATTGTCTTATCAGTATTTCGACAAGTGGGGAGCGGTGGCACGGCGGTTAGAGCACTGGCCAGAGAACCCCGCGGCCCACGTCAGCAGGGAGATGCGGCTGTCCGATGCGTGCTCCGGTTGTACCGCACCGTACTGTCCAACAGCACCGCATCGGAGAACGGCAGAACAACCGCAAACATCTGCGGGGTGATAATATTAGAGAGACGTTTACTCTTGCAGCAGAAAATACTCGGTAAGCTTGCAAAGACTAGATGCGGGTTTCCTGCAATATCACGGATGAGAGTTATTGATCGGAGCTATTCCTGGGAATTCTCTGGTAACATCTCGCACTGTCCAGTATGATGAAGTATGGCCCAAAAGCCCCCATAATTGATATGGCATGGAGATGCCTTCATCAAGTGATGGGTTGAGGAAAAACTGTACCGCAGTGAAATGACATGTTTGAGGACAGGCCTTATGGAATAAATGGAAAATGCCCTGAGATACATAAACTTATTGTCATTGTTCCCAGTATACAGAGGAACGAAATGACGTTTATCATGGCCCCGGTGCAAAAACTAAACAAGGCTTATTCGTATATTCTGTTTTTTGTGTGGCCTGTGCTCAATCTGCAAAACTTATGATCCATGTTTTAAAATCAAATTATAGCAGTTGTACAGCAATATGGCTGCTCTTTAGGGGTAGCCTTGTCAAACATTCCTGCTCTCTCCTTTGCAACATGGGACGTTTTGCTGCCAGCGTGGGAGGCAAAATGCTTGCGAGAGACGAGGAACGCGCGATACGGCTATCCCGAAGGATCAGCTATGACGAGCAATTACCTTACATCGAGTCGTGAAACCCGCATCCATATGCTGCACAGCAACTTCACCTTGCGGTCTCTATTATTTCGACCGGAAAGGGTCATCACAGCCATCAAATACAACGTCCTATTGTCTCTCATCTCATTGTCTGAAACCGCTTAATCCTGTATAGGGTCACGGTGAGCCGGAGCCTATCCCGGCAGACACAGGGCGCAAGGCAGGGATACACCCACGATGGGACGCCAGTCCATCGCCGGGCACTGCGGGGCAATTAGCCTGCGAGCCAATTAACCTATGCAGCAGCATGCTTTTGGACTGTGGGAGGAAACTGGAGTGCCCGGCGAAAACCCACGCAGACACGGGGAGAGCATGCAAACTCCACACAGAAAGGCACCCGAGCCGAGAGATACGAACCCGGGACCTTCTTGCTGTGAGGCGACAGCGCTAACCACTGGGCCACCGTGCCGCCCACGTCCTATCGTGCACGTGCTTTTCAACATTAAAGGAAACTTTCAAGGTACCTTTATCTACACCTCAGCACTTACATGTGGGTGACCGTGCAGAGTTGATGATTCTTTTTATCCCATATCCGCTGATAGCGCTGTGCTCTCCAAGTGACCGATCAGGTGAATCTCTTCGCAGGAGGTGAACGACTAACTCCAGCGGCGTGATTGCAAAACCAAATCGAGCGGCGGGGGGCCCGAGATCGCGAACGCTCGTTCGCTCCGTTTGATCCTCTCGAGCTCATGCCTCATTCGAGTCTCTCACCGTCCGGAGTTCGGAGTCTGGGCAGCGCGCACGATTTGCGCTTTCGTACCGGTTGGGCGGATTGTGAAATTCATTGTGAACCCCAAAACGAGCTGTTGGTGTTCGCGGGCATTCAGCGGGCATTCAGCGGGCATTCGCCGGTCGGTTTGACGCTAACGCACTCGCACATCCTGTCCGCAGTCTGGAGCGCGCCGTCCTGTGGGCTTCGCTGCTGCTTGGTATGCGTCGCTGTGATTCCCGCTCAAGTGAGTTACGCCCGGGAATGTAGTGGCGGCTTGCAGCCAAGTGTGGCCCTTGTCGTGAGACAGCGCTCTGTTCTCTCTGTAAACACACCACACTTTCTCACTATTCACCCACTGACACGAGCGCTCGTTTACAGCGAGTTGTCACGTGCGCGCCACCGAAACTAAAAATCTCATTGTGTTTTTGTACTTTTTTTTTGTAACCCCCGTTCCTTCCGCTTGCGTCTCCCGCTTTCCCACATGCTGGCGGACTGCAAAGTTCCACGCTGCGTTCATCCCAGTGAACTAATGAGCTGTGCCGTGCTGTTGATAATAATTAGCCCAACTGCGGAGGTTTTTTTTCTCTTTCTCGCGGTGCGGCTTTCCACTGGGTGTTCGGGTTTAAGCGACTGCCATTGGGCTTAACGGCCCCGCCGTGTTTCCTTCTGCGCCGGGAGATTTCGGGCAACAAAGCGTCAACGCACAGCCGTCGTCGGACGGAGATGACTAGCACATCCGGTGCAATCGGGAGGGGGGAATGGTTGAGCTTTGACCTTAGTGAAGTATGACCTGGGGAAGAAGGGAGGGGTTGCAGTGGGAGGGCGAACACTTGACCTTTACCCTCCCCCGGTGTGTGCCCGGAACACGCGTTCGCGAGGCAGGACAGTTGCCCGCGGTGGAGAGGTTGCGCGTGACATTGCCTGCGCCCTGGACTGCCTTGCTCAGCCGCTCACTTCTCACCTTGATCACGCCAGGTGAAGTTGTGAGTCTCCCTCTGCGGGTCTGTAAATCCCTCTGTGTGGGTCTTTACAAATTGCAACGCTCCCTTTGTAGCGCTTCTCTCCACAAATGCGCGTCAAGACGCTCCGCAAAACGGGGATATTCGCTTCACGATTTGCGTATTGGTTGTCCATACGGACAAACAAACTTAACATTAGAAGCGTCAACCCACTGTCCGCTTAATGTTCCTAGCAGCGCATCAAGATTCGGGGAAAACATTTTTGTCATGGCTGCCCCCTCACCTTTGGAACAATATATCCATGAGCTTGAAGCTACAGTCACTACAATCTTTGATTTACCTTAGATCCCATTTAGTATCAACATTTCGACCTCGGTGTTTGTGTAAATTGATTGTCCTGATGGAGGTTTTGATGGATCGATGCATCAGGATTGCTTCCAAAAGCTGCTCTTTTGGGATGGCCGTGTCGAGCGCTCCTCCTCCTCCTCCCTCCTTGGCGACGTTTCGCCTCCCACGTTGGAGGCATCTTCCGAACGTGGGAGGCGAAACATCGCGATGTAGAGAGGAGGAGCGATCGAAGCGGCTATCCCGAAAGAGCAGTTTTTGGAAGCAATCCTCATGAATTGATTGTTGTTTGTGAAGGGTTGTATATGCTAGAAAACTAATTTTTACCCATGACATTGTTGCGCTGTCGAACTTCTTTGTCTGTTGCAATCTTAAGTATTACTAATTGCTGCCATGTTCATGGTTAAGAGTTTTATGTTTCCAGAGATTGTTGCTGTTAGTTTATCCGCCTTTGACTTTATGCATCATTGCATTGGTAATTTTTGGAAGTTTGTTGCATCGCGCGAATCTTGCATGGGAGAGCTTACAAGTTCACTGGGTACTTTTTGCCGTAATGATTAACATCTACTTGTCTTTCGTGTCCACGGTAATGCATAAACAGTATGGAGGGCGGCGCGGTGGCCGCGCAGTGAGTAGCGCCGCTGCCTCACAGCAAGAAGGGCCCTGGTTCGGATCCCAGCTCGGGTGCCTTTCATTGTGGAGTTTGCGAGTTCTCTCTCGCCCCGTGTCGGCGTGGGTTTTCATCGGGTGCTCCCGTTTCCTCCCACCGTCCAAAGACACGCTGCTGCCTAGGTTAATTAGCCTGCTGAGTAACTTTCCCCCAGTGCCCTGCAATGTACTGGCGTCACATCCTGGGTATAGCCCCACCTTGTGCCTTGTGCTTTCAGGAATAGGCTCTATCCCCCCCGCGACCCTGTATAGGATTAAGTGGAAACTGATACTGAACTAAGGATGTATGGAGACGGTCAGTGACAAGACAAACGTCTTGGACTTGCATAGAGGCAGGGAGCTGACAGCACAGATGGCGGGGAGGTGGTTTCACGTTATTGCATTGGCAGGAAATAAGGAGGCAGGTGACATCTCACTGAGCAGGGTTTGACTGGGGGCTGCAACAAAAGACTTTGCCTGTTGGGTCGGAGAGTGGAGAGGAGGAGAGTGAGATGAGAGGGGAGAGGTAGGAGAGAGTGTGGAGGGGAGGAGAGTGAGATGAGAGGGGAGAGGTAGGAGATGGCGTGGACGGGAATATAGTGAGATGAGAGATGAGTGGGAGGAGAGTGTGAGGAGGAGAGTCGAGTGAGATGAGAACGTGGAAGATGTCAGCGAATCATCTGTGGAGTATCTTGAACAACGAACTCTGATGAATCACAAGCCATGCGATTCCCAGTGGTGTTGATGGGCAGCTTGTTGTTAAGTGGCGGGCGCAGTGGGAACTTGGAGCATCTCCTATGGGAACCTTGTGCGTGGAGATGCCTTTTTTTATTTTCCAAACGGGTTGTTTTTGAGCCCTCTTTTGTCACCCAGCGCAGATGGGCTGAGGTGTTGGAATTTGACGCTCGAGGGCTCGTTCTCACACTGCATGGAGATGTTATGTCACCCCCCCCCCTTCCTTTACATTGCCTGGGTGTTTCTTTACGAAGAACAGCAGCAACACAGCCTCTTGAACAGGCAGACACCGTGCTAGAGTGCTTGAAGCATGCAATGTTCCAGTTCTTCAGCTATCAGCGCATCGCTTTAAGCGATTTTCATTTTCTCGGTTTCCGCGCGAGTCGATTTGGGACAACAACACATGGATGAGATGACAACGATCACAAAAGAGGGAAGTGTGGCTGACAATCCTCTGTTTATGGGTTTGGCACCAGAGAGATAGACGATACAGTTATTGTACTATAACCAGGTGGCTTAGAATGTCTCATCTCATCTCATTGTCTGAAACCGCTTAATTCTATATAGGGTCACGGTGAGCCGGAGCCTATCCCGGCAGACACAGGGCGCAAGGCAGGAATACACTGTGGGAGGAAACCAGAGTGCCCGGCGAAAACCCACGGGGACACGTGGAGAGCATGCAAACTCCACACAGAAAGGCACCCGAGCCGAGAGATTCGAACCCGGGACCTTCTTGCTGTGAGGCGTCAGCGCTAACCACTGGGCCACCGCGCCGCCCGGCTTAGAATGTATGCATCTCATCTCATCTCATTGTCAGAAACCGCTTAGTCCTGTACAGGGTCGCGGTGAGCCGGAGCCTATCCCGGCAGACACAGGGCGTAAGGCAGTGATTTACTCACGATGGGACGCCAGTCCATCACCGATGTATGCAGTACTCTTTTAACATAGCTGGGTGATAGAGCAACATTAAGTGTGCGAACAACTTGAACAGTCAGATGCAAACGATTACCGCGGGCAGTGGTATTTAACGTCCTTTTGTAACATGCAGCGTGCTAAATAGCCACGGTAGCCGACGTATTCGACAAGGGACGCTACGCAGAGAGAGGGGAGCGTGTAAGAGCATGAAGCCAAACACTGGGTTGCACCCAACATAATGCTGGCGGGTGGTATTGTGCAGAGTGGGATTCTTGTCGGTTTAAAGTCAGGTTTATTACTCATTTACCATCGGGAGCTTTAGAAATGTTTCCACCGTGGTGCAATGTATCCGTTGAATTTTCCCAACTGTGTCGGCGTGACCGCCACAGCCGCCGCCTGGCTGCCCCGGCGCGTGTGCCTGCGCGGCTCGCGAGGGAATTATCCGCTCGTTGTTCCGGCCGTGCGAGCCACCGGGTACCGGCCGACAGTGCCGACGGTGAAACGGTGAGTCCTGGAGTCGTGCCTCCCGCGTGATCATTGCTCTCCACAGCCGCTCTTTCGGGGTGGCCGCGCCGAGTGTTCCTGCTCGCTCCTTCGCGACGTTTTACGTCCTGCCTGGGAGGCGAAACGCACCACGCGGGAGGCGCAAACGTCATGATTGGGAGAGCAGGGGCGCTCGACACGGCTATCCTGAAACAACAGCCGTGGAGAGCAATTCTCATATATCGAGCCGTGAAAACCTACATCATTAGCTGGTGAATGTTTTGTTATTGGATAACGGTATGAACACCGCTCGGCTATTCGTGGAATAAACACGTCTCCCGAGTATCAAGCGGCTGTCAAGGTCATGGCAGGCAGAGGCAGAAATATTTTGGTTTAATAATTAGTACGGCGAGCGAGCTCCGCGGTGTGCTCCGTGACTCGTTCACCCGGAGCGCACCGTCGAACGTCTGCCCAGCCAGCCGTGCGCCGGTCCTAAAATCGTTTATGGGTCCGAGACCAACGAGTTCCTCTCCCCGGCTGATGGTACGGTGCGTAAATTATGGGGTTGTGCTTCATTTTAAATGTGGCGCTGCATCGGGCGGTTGCGCACACGCGCAAATAATCAAATCGTAACACGCTCGTCACCAGCGTTGAGGACGGTGGTATATAATTTGACGTTTTGGGCAGAGGCTCGCTTTCATAGCAAAGATACATTCTTTTTGATTTTTTTTTTACCGTGAGCTATTGCCTGTGTACTTGGAGCAGAGTAAAACATAAAGCCCTTTCCGTGTACTCTGTCGGTTTACTTGCGGAGAGCTGTCGAAGTGCTCTGGATTACGTCTCGGGTTGCCGGGCGAACGGCCGTTGATGTCTCTGAGCCACGTTGCTACATCCAGCGCTGGTTTCTGCCCGGCTGGCACGTTTCGTGAAACAAACCTTTTTTTTAAGAAAGAAAAAAAAGTCCGCACGCAAACTGAGCGAGTTAAAGGTCAATGAAGGCAAGCTACGAGATTATCTCCCATCTCATTGTCTGAAACCGCTTAGTCCGATACAGGGTCACGGTGAAGCCGGAGCCTATCCCGGCAGACACAGGGCGCAAGGCAAGGATATACCGACGATGGGACGCCAGTCCATCGCCGGGCACTGCGGGGCAATTTAGCCTGCGAGCCAATCAACCTATGTAGCAGCATGCTTTTTGGACTGTGGGAGGAAACCAGAGTGCCCGGCGAAAACCCACGCGGACACGGGGAGAGCATGCAAACTCCACACAGAAAGCCACCCGAGCCGAGAGATTCGAACCCGGGACCTTCTTGCTGTGAGGCGACAGCGCTAACCACTGGGCCACCGCGCCGCCCCGCTACGAGATTATACATTAAGCAAAACAGAAAGGGCGCACTTTTGCACCAGATTCTCACGCCCGATGGGCGCGACCCACCATCGCCCCCTCTTACCTGCGCGTCTGGATAGGAACAAGAGATCTGCTTATTGGTCGCGAACACGGGACAGTGACGAAGGAGACGGAGCAAAAGTTCTAAACTGACGGAGGAAGCACGAGGATGCGTACGTGCGGCAGGGAGAGGCACACGTGACTTGAGTGGCAGCCAAGGGAGGGAACGCGCTCATCGGGCAACCTGTTGTACTTGCTTGTTGTTTATTCGTGTAATAGAAATGTGTATTTGTGTGCTAAGGGCGTATGCTAAATAATAGTTCGTAATTATAATTGTGATTATACTGATAGCATCTTGCCGAGAGATAGGGCGATGAGATCGTCCTGCAGGCCGGTCGTTGAGTCGCGCTATGGCACGATGATAATAAAATAGGCAACGTTAAAAAATGGAAAATAATTCTGTAACAAACAAGGAAGGCATAAATGTTCCCGAGCAGGCGCATGATGACGTGGGGATGCCGTCATCCAGCAGTGGATCGAGCTGTGTGTTGATGTCGGTTTTCGCCGCTCGATGAATGAGAGTTGCCCTCAGGAGCTGCTTGCCATCATTAATAATAATAATAATTGCATTTATAGAGCGCTTTTCACCCGAGGGACACATAGCGCTGCACAGAGCTGCGGAGAGAATATCACGTCAACAACGAGATAAGAACGGCAATTCGGCAAAAACACTTTTTTTGGATAAATATTTGTTTACATTCTGCACACGTTGGAGACGATTGATCAGGTAGGCAGGGGTACGAGGGAGCAGTGCATTGCAGTAATCGATTCGCGAGGAGATGGAGATGTGTATTAGCTTCTCAGCATTAGCGGGTAACCGCATGTTGCGCAGTCTGGCTACATTTCTGAGATGGAAACAGGCTACCTTGGTCACATTGTTGATGTGTGTCTCGAAGGTGGGTGAGGAGTTAAGAGTTACACCGAGATTCCAGACTGCCTTAGCAACTGCAATGGTCTGGTCGTCAAGCATCAATTGGATGGGTTCAGCCTTGGACATTAGCCCCAGGAAGCTTACAACGTGGGAAGTGAAACAACACAAAGGAGGGAAGTGGAGCGCTTGACGTGGCTTTCCCAAAAGAGTAGCTCTTGAGAGTAATTCTCAGTGAATTGACCGTTGCTCGTGATGGTGGGCTCTGTTGATTTCCTGACAAGTGAGACATCTGGTCTTGACCCACGGGACAGCGGGGGGAATTCCGCCAGCGAGCGCACAGAGATGTCCAACGGCGCCTGCTGTGCACCGCTGGTTTCGCAAATCTCGCCGATGCCAACGAGCGTAGGCCTTGAGCAGAAAGCCTCGGAAAATGACGTCCACACGCTTGTATTCTTTTTATTTATCTGGCCAATAACCTTCCTCAGCTGCACCGCGTGTCCCACGGCGGCTTTAAAACCAAAGCTCTATGGAGGCTGTCCGATTCATCTCCGTTGCGTCTTGTGCGGCCGCAAGCAAGCGCCGGCCGGGCACCACGTTTCAACGGGGGAAGGACAGGTTTATTTATACAGGTGTGAAAGCAACTGACCTTTGGATGCGATGGATAATAAACGTGGAATGTGGGTTAAGAGCGGCAAAATGTGAACTTGCGCAGGTGTTTGTTGGGAGCGGGTTAGCTAGGTCTGTGCGTTGCACAACAGGTAACTTACCGCTTGCCTCATAAATGGTGTGCCATATACTCAGAACCAAGTGGATGCCACGACCTTGTAAATGTTTCATGGTTGCCCAGGTGAAACTAAAGTGTGAGCTGTCAGGAAGTGAAAACAGCTTGGTGTGGGGGTGTCACGTTTATAGTCGTTATCGTATTCACCAGCCTGTGTCCGTGCGTTGCTGGTTGAAGATCTTCCCATGCAGTTGTCGTCCTTCATGGCTCACTCGTGCTTCCGAAACATGTTTCGGTTTCCATGCTGCCACCACCATGCATCAGTGTTGCAATTAACCCCAGAGATATGTCACCTGGAGTCTAGCACTCCCACTAAGGTCTTCTTTGGTGAGCAGGTCTAAAATCCAGAGTCTTGTTATTGAATAGGTATAGAGTCTAACAGTCCTGCTGGGATCTACCTTCATGAATAGGTCTGGAGGGAGGTTCCGAACAAGTAACAATGTGAAGATCCTCCGAATCGATGGGTGGCAACCGCCCGACCCAGGTCAACCTGGACATCGACTGTTTAGAACGACAACAAACACATGCCGCCGCTCATTGGTTAATTCGTCTATAATAATAATAATATTTGCATTTCTCAGGCACCTTTTAACGGAGGGTCACAAAACGCTGCACAGAGTTGTGGAGAGAACAGGATGTCAACAGTACATCAGAATATATCAATTGATTAAAATTATGACTAGCATTCAATGAAGGACATCATGTAACAAATATAATATTTTTTTAAACAACACAAGGAAGGATTCAGTGTTTTTGAGCAGGCACAGGTAAACAGAGTGCCATCATCCAAGCACACAGCAGTGAACGGTATCCACAGTCCTAACCAGAGAACTTCAAGGCCTTATAGAACAAGTGAGTCTTCAGAAAGGATTTGAATTTTCCCAGGGACTCAGCTGACTGAATTTCCAATGGAGGGAGTTCCAGAGTCTGGGAGCAGCATGCAAGAAGGCTCTGTCACCCATCGATTGGAGGTGCGATCTGGGCACAAACAGCAAGCCGTGTTAGTGAATCGAAGTTGTGTTGAGGAGGGTGCCTGAAGTAGGTCACGGATGTATGTCAGAGCAGCACCAGTGAAAGCCTTTTAGGAGAGAAGGAGGATCTTAAATTCATACCTGTATTTAACTGGTAGCCAGTGGAGAGACACCAGCACTGGGTATATGTGATCGTAAATGGGAGTGTGGGTGAGGACTCTGGCATTCTCTAGTAGTCTAATCGATTAGCAAAATTCATGAGGGTAACACATGCAGAGAGCATTGTGGGGCTGCACCTATGGACATCCTTTTAAAGACATTCTCTCCTTTGGCTGCCATTCCGTTGCCAATGTCGATCCACCAGCTGTCATCTGGTTGACCTATGTGTCCCACGTAAGCCGTTTCACTGTCCTTGTCTATACGATATCTCGGGTTTCTGATGATGCCCCATCGGGCTTCAGGCTGTGTGTGTTCTTGAAGGATGGACAAGGGGTACAATTGCAACATCCTGGCTGCGTTGTTTGTCAGATACAAGAGGGGACTCACCATCTACTAGTGTCACTAAAACTCAAAACGAGTCCAAAATCCACCCTCAGTTCCGATGCTTATCGCGGACGTCCAGCGTCTACCTTGGCACTTAACAACACAAACACGCCGTCAATTACTTAAGTGCCGCGCTGTAATAGCGCTCCGTTCCGTCAGCACCTTGGCCGAACGGGCCCGAACGCACAATCGGGGCGATCGCGACAGGAATTCGAACACCGCTGCCTCTCCTCAAACCTGAAGGGATGGGACACGCGGGAGGGGGACGAGGAGGAATGAGGGAATCGCGAGGGTCACGTCGGAGCACGTTGGCGACCCGCTCTCGCAGCTCGACCTGTCTCGGTGGCGCAAGCGCCACCACCGGAGGGCACCGCTGTCACTGCCTTGCAATTCCCCCCCCACCTCCTCCCCCGTTCATTAATCAGCCGCGGGGTAGCGGGCGGCAGCGCGCACCTCCGCTCCTGCCTGCTCTCCCGCCGACCTCGACTCGGGTGTGTGGATGTCGCTCGATTTATTCGGTAAACACTTAACTGCTGACCGAGGATCCCCCGCCTGTCCGGACAAGTTTCGGGGCTACGTTTAGAAACTGCCCGCGAGCGAGCGAGAAGACGAGGAGGAGGAGGAGAGTGAAAGCTACGAGACGAGCGGTCGCATTCCTGAGTGTGAGTAGAGGCGGCGCGCGACTTTGTCGTCGATGTTTCCCGTGCTGATGGTGGAGCGGTGCCCGCTCGCCGGTGCCCGCTCGCCGGTGCCCGCTCGCCGGTGCCCGCTCGCCGCTGCCCGCTCGCCGGCGCCCGCTCGCCGGCGCCC
>JAZEWT010000019.1:6831636-6844849 GCA_036362905.1 Mordacia mordax | reverse complement strand
TGCTCTCCGTTCTGTTTACTTTGTTTTGAAGGTGAATGGCGGTTTTAGAACTCACTTGGGATGATAGTGGATCTGTAGCCGCATAAACATCAGCAGCAACTGATTGCCATCGCCTACTCTCGCGATTCCTGCAACAGAGCCGCTGTTTGGAACGCGTGAAATGTTGCCAGGCATGATAAGAGCCTCGATGTTGATGGTGCGCCCTCGTGGGCACAATCCCATTTCTGTGGGGGTTTACACCCGAGTACTTACCACGTTATCCAACACGTCCGGCCAGCGTGGAAGAGTAGGCCCAAAATGCCTCCTAGAGGAGTTATTGAGAGCCAAGAGTGACACGAGAACTATATTTCTGTACCCTTGTACTTTTTACGCCAATTTCGCTGCCGGGTCTTCGTTTGCAAAGAGGGTACTAGTTGTCTCCGCCATACGCTCACCTGCGTATGAAGGATCGTGTGGAATCGTAGGCATTTTGCCACCGTCTGACAGGTTTATTGGCCGCACCTGGGGCTATAAAATCTGTATCACAGCACGTCCCCACGTGCCCGCGTACCCTGCCATCGTGCCCGCGTACCCTGCCATCGTGCCCGCGTACCCTGCCATCGTGCCCGTGTATCTTCCCATCGTGCTCGCGTACCCTCCCGTCGTGCCCGCGCACCCTCCCGTCGCCAGCATCATCGCCCCCATCCAAGCGTCTTGCCTCCCGTGGGGTGGCTCGCTCCTCCGCCTGAAACCCAGCACGCAGAGTAAACTTACCCCCAATCGCAGGAAGTCATGTACTTAGCTGTTTTTTTTTTAAACACCGGAGCTGGGGGGGGATTTGTTTGGGAGGGATGTGTTTTTGGTGGAAGTTCTTCAAACACGGCGTAATTAAAAAATACTTTAGGAGGAGACTAAACGGGAGACGTGGTTTTTTTCCGCCCGTCACGGAGATGAGTGTGTGTGTGTGAGATGCTCGCCGGCCGAGAGGATTAAACGTTTCAAGAAACCTCTTCTCAGGATGAACGGCCGCACGCACGTTTTCACCATCGTCTTCAGGAGCCAGCGTATTTACGAGCCATCATCCCGTGCTCGGGTGGAGCCGCGGAGGAGAATTGGCCATGTGTCCCATTTCCTCCCCCCCCACACACACACCAACCGCCAACCCTTATCACCCACCTTGCTTGGGAGGAGGAGGGGGGTCCCTACCAAACCGCCCTCGACCTCCCTATCCTCTCCCCGACGAGTTAGCTGGCCATTCCCTCCGCGCGCCGGCGACGCTGCCCCGCGGACTGGCTGTGCTGCCCCGCGGACTGGCTGTGCTGCCCCGCGGACTGGCTGTGCTGCCCCGCGGACTGGCTGTGCTGCCCCGCGGACTGGCTGCGTTCGGGAGTGTTGCTCGTCCACCGAACACCGCTTCCTTGTCTCCCCCGCGCGCGGTCCGGCGCCGCTCGTCGTGTCGCGCCCTGCCCCTGAGTACCGGCGTCGCGCCGGGCTCTGCACTCTGGAACGTGGGGTGGTGGGAAAGTTCCCCGGTTGTGAGATCGCAATCCTCGCCGGGAGCGATGGACAGGTGAGGAGGAGGAGCCTTGGCAGCAGCGTTAATTTAGATCGTGACATTCTGTTTTGTTTTAACAGCAATTTGAAATTCACCCACTTGACTTAAATGTCACAGGTTTTATCGTCTGTCAGACAATTTTCTCAATTGCCGGCTGAATTAACATTCGTCAGCAGCCACGATTACTAAAAAAAACTGGGGTTAAGAGAGCACGTTGTAAAAAAAACACGAGTGTAGAAAAAGTGAGCAATGACGATTTAATTGTAAGTTATGTGTTTGTGATTTAAATTACACTCACGGGGTGGCCTCTGCATGGGCTTTGAGTCTGCACGAGGTGTCGCCTTTGCGAGTGTTCAGAACTAATCTTGGTGATGGCAGAACTTTAATTATTGAGAGGCGGCAACGTCTCTGCCTTGCGCGCTGAAAACGCGACGGGCGACGGCTGCTGGAGGCGCCGCCGCTTTCCACGGTCGATCTTCGCGATTGCGGATTTGTTGTGAATCTTTTTTTAAATGATCGTTTGCGGTGGATGCACGAGCAGTTCTTTGCAGTGTCCCTTCCCAAACGTTCCATGTTAGGCATGCAGATGATGTTGATTATTGACGATGATATCGTCATTAACTTTAACTGCTTTCCTTCATCCGCTTCGAGTGTGATGTTATATAATGTTCAGTTATTATCACAAACCCCGTAACTCTCAAGCCCGTTCATAGACCAAGCAAACAATATTCAATAACTCTGGCGTGTGTTTGCTTGCCAAGGTACATTTGCTCTTCTCAGGACCCACAAACACCGTGCCACCATATAACATGTTTAGTACCCTTTACGGTACCTCTGCCGTGTACAATAGTACACACGCACTTTACAGTGTGAAAGTAGTAATAATAATAGTACTTCTATCGCGCTTCTCACCCGAGGGCCACAACGCGCTGCACAGAGCTAAGGGGATAATGGCATGTCAACAACACGAGTAGAGCAATTAAACGTAAAATAATGGCTTTAAATGAGTGAAGTTTATAAAATAAAAGCGATACAAATAATTGTTAAATAAATGAAGGAAGAAGTGTTCCTGAGCAGGCACAGGTTAACAGCGAGCCATCATCCAAGTACAACAGCAGTGAGCAGCATCAACAGTCCTAGCCAGAGGACTTTAAAGCCTTACGGAGCAAGTGAGTCTTGAGACGGGATTTCACGATCCCCAGGGACTCACCTGACCGCATTACCAGGGGCAGGATGTTGCAGAGTCTGGGAGGAGCTCGCGAGAAGGCTCTGGAACCTGCAGCAGTTCTCTAAATCATACATTTGCAGTAAATTGGATACTTTGCTTGGTAAGTTTGAGTGCATTTTTTGTATGTGAACGACATTTCTTTATCCTTGGCATGTGGCTGTGTCCTGTTTTACGATAGTGTTTTGTTAGTAAGTACCTTTTTTGGATTTTCTTCAACATTTCCCATTAACTTTTGCCATTCATTGAACTCACGTGCTGTCCTTATTCTGTTTTAGCTTTGTAGGTGAGGCATCTACGTATATGTGAGGCCCATATGTGTTCTATCCGCTGCTGGATCGTGGTCTTCCCGACGTGGCTCGCCATTGTTATTTGACCACCCTTTACCGTGCTGATTGCCGCAGACAGGGAGCCTAGACGTGGGAGCACGAGTGATTTTGCTGCAATTCCCTCTTCTGCTCCCTATGCGTCACAACCTCGCAGCTATGACATCTGCTTTCATGGTGGCCGCCCATCCAAATAATATCCAGCCTTAACCCAGCTAAGCTTCTGAGATCCGGTGAAATCTGGTGCATTTCGTGCAGTGAATTTCATCGGCGTTAGGTCTGCATTGCAAAGACGGTATCTTAGTTGTCGCCTGTTGACCCGGAGCATCGTACAAGAGGAGACGTGGCTTCTCTGCGGCTTCTCACCTGGCTTAAACAAAGTCCGTCGACCCTGGTCTCGCTCGGCAGTGTACGCATAGTTGTGCCGGTGCCCGGAGCGGATAGAGCCGGAGGAGTGCATGATTAGCAGCATTGGCACACGCGCGGCACTTTATTTCTGATCAGCGCGCGACTGCACCATCCGTAAGGACGTCGCCGCGTCTTAAAAGGCGTGCGGGAGGGACGGGCCCAGTGAGCCGGCGTCTTCCGAGCGCTCTCCGGTTTCGCCGGAGCCGACTGCCTGCGCTGCACCGCCGTAAACAAGTCTATGTTGGGACCGCTCGCTGCCGCCGTCGAGATGAAATATCTGATCGGGCGAAACGGCGCGCTAAAATAACTTCCAACCTCGAAGCCAGCGGAGGCTACGCCATAGTCACTTTTTTTTAAGCTGGCAAGCGGTGTAGATTGTTCCTTGTGACAAAAAAAACGTAACGCGTTCATCAGTAATGCTCACCCCGACAGTAAAGCGTTTAATAGTTTGTCCTGGAAATGGGCCTTCATCACAGGAGAGGAATAATCGGTTTCCTGTATATAAAAAAAAGGGCCGTTGTCTTTAACAGCTACAAAGAAAGGCATTTCCACAAAAAGTCAAAGTTCGTACGTGCTTTTGTTACATTTTCGAGGCAGTTTTATTGACAAATGTCTTCAGTTTGTGTTCTCTGTTCTTCTGCACCACTGCCATTGCACTATTACATTTTATGTTGGTCGAATTTAATTTTAGTGTAATCGTCACACATCCAGTCATCCATATATGGATACCCCCTTGCTGCTAATGCCCCGCTTTAGTCTCAGGAGACGATTGACCGCTGTGATAGCGATGGCTCCATATCTTACAGGGTAGAGCGTTATTCACTCTAATAAGTGTTTGCTGTAGAATGTCTCCATAACATATTGGTGGGATGTCTATACACGGATCGCCCTATATATACACAGGGGTGTATATGCGGGTGGCTCTTCAGGAATTTTGCATTTCCAAGCGTGGCAACTATTTAACCTTTCTTATCCACTATTATTAGACGTCTTGGAGGCGTCTTGGTCCCAAGACGTGCAAAGTAATACTTGTATATTAAATAGACAGCGGTTAACCAGCGTTCACACCTTTTTCTGTTGGCTGATAAGTTCGTACACGAGCTGGGTGGTTCAGTGTAAGGGCTCTTAGCTCGCAATCGGGGTCAATAAAATGAGTACCACTTTGTCTCATCTCATCTCATTGTCAGAAACCGCTTAGTCCTGTGTACAGGGTCGCGGTGAGCTGGAGCCTATTCCGGGAGACACAAGGAACAAGGCAGGGATATTCCCACGAGGGGACGCCAGTCCATCACCGGGCACTGCGAACAATTTAGTCTGCAAGCCAATTAACCTATACAGCAGCATGTTTTTTGGACTGTGGGAGGCAACCGTTGTGCCTGGCGAAAACCCACGCGGACACGGGGAGAGAACATGCAAACTCCACACAGAAAGGCACCCGGGCCGAGATTCGAACCCGGGACCTTCTTGCTGTGAGGCGACAGCACTACCCACTGGGCCCCCGTGTCGCCCAGTACCGCTTTGTGAGAAAGGTATTGTCCTATTGGAAGACCCACACCTGGCATAGGAATGTGGAATGTCCACCACTGGCTTTAGGGCTGTAGGCAGGAGATGATCATCACATTGCAATCACTTGAACAGAAAACTACTTGCTCTTAGTGATAGGTATTTAGTTTTGCTCTCAACTGTCAATTGTTTGATGTTGATATGAATGGTTCTCATAATCAGAGTACTGTAAATATGTACAGCCGTTCGTTAGTCCACTGATGGATGAAGGCCTTGCCATCCACAGGGTTATTTTACCGCATGCCACCATGCTGGTGGCATGGTTGCGCAGTGAGTAGCGCCGCTGCCTCACAGCAAGAAGGTCCTGGGTTCAATTCCCGGTGCGGGTGCCTTTCTGTGTGGAGTTTGCGTGTTCTCTCCCTGTGCATGCATGCATTTTTGTCGGGTACTCCGGTTTTCTCCCATTGTCCAAAGACACGCTGCTGCCGAGGTTAATTGGCCTGTTGAGTATATTGCCCCAAAAATGTGTGTCCTGCGATGTACTGGCGTCACAACCTGAGCATAGCCCCGCCTTGCACCCTCTGTCAGCCGGGATAGGCTCCGCTCCCCCACACGACCTTGTACAAGATTAAGCGGGAATTGATAATGAATGAATAAATGAACGTATAGCTGTCCGATGTGTTTTTGGAGTGTACCACCCGAGCAGACATTCAGAGAGTCATACTTCACCACATTAGTTCATCGTGCACGTCAGTCAAAGCAGGCAGTGTAAAGTGGCAAACGTGTGTTTTTCAACATTTTTTTGTGGTTTGGCCAATTTTCTGCACGGTGTATCACTGCAAGTCATTATCATTAGATGACTTCTCCG
This sequence comes from Mordacia mordax, assembly GCA_036362905.1. Taxonomy (NCBI): domain Eukaryota; kingdom Metazoa; phylum Chordata; class Hyperoartia; order Petromyzontiformes; family Petromyzontidae; genus Mordacia; species Mordacia mordax. The sequence goes on along the minus strand of JAZEWT010000019.1, from coordinate 6,838,985 downwards.
GGCAATTATCGTGTCATGCCCTGCTGATTTGAGCAATTAAAAAAATGTATCAGGTGGCATGTGAGTGGTATGGATAAATAATTTGTTGAACGGCACCCCCTCCCTCTCCCTGCATGGTGCAGTCTGGTATGTGAGGAATTTAATTAGCTGCCAGGTTTAATTGCAGATTTTCTGGCCCGCCAGGAGCAGAGGGCCTCTGGCTGGGCTTCTTGGTGACCTTTCAATGCCTCCTGATCCCCCTCCATCTCTCCCCACCAGGTCATGGCTTCTCCTCCTCGCTCTCTTCATCATCCTCCCACACAGCAAAAAAAAATGCCGATAAAATAACAACGCAACCCTCGCTGTTTCCCAACATAACAACCTTCACTGCCGTTTGCCATCAACATTTGCCACCCTCCCACCCAACAAATACTCCCCACCCCCTCTAATCCCCCATCACCCCTCCCTCCCCTGCTGATGGGCAGGCAGCCCCGATTGACAGGCACCGCCTTATTAGCGTGTTAAGTATGCACGGGGTCACGACCCGACCTTACGATTTACCCAGGGGTTGATTTTTCCCCGCTCCACATCGCAGCGGCCGCATTGTTGAGCCGAGCGGTCGCTCCAGACACACGCGGGGTCACAAACCCGGCCCCCGTCGCCTGCAGGGCCGCGTCGCCGACACACGGCCGCACGTGTTGCTTGCGAGTGAATTGACTGACGGATGCCGCTTCACCGTAAAAAATATTACTTGAAATAAATGACGCTTAGGTCCATCAGCCCTGTCTTATTGGTGACGTAAATTACAGCACTAGCGACGTTAGCGGCTGTTGGATGCAGGCCACCCTGAGCCAATGCCACCTCTCACGGTCCGCCGATATATCAGTCGGTCGAGCGCCGACACGCCCGTTAATTTCATATCGACATCTCTGCCGTCGCACATTCTCCGCTCACGCGCGTTCCCTCTGCCTGCTGTCACTCTGATGTTCACCTGCTTCTGCTTCTTCGCTCTACATCGACACGGTGTCGACGTCGACCCTTAGTGGGGTTGTCGTGGCTGTGGTCATCGAGGTGACCTCTACTGCACGGTTTTGCCAGGCCACGTGCAGGCCCCGCTGTATTCCATCGCAGGGCACTGGGGAACGATTTGACCAAATGTCAATTGACGTGGCTATACCGGAGCATCCGGTGAAAACCCACACGGACACGGGGAGAACATGCAAACTCCACATAGAAAGGCACCCGAGCTAGGGAACCGAACCCGGGACCTTCTTGCTGTGAGGCGACAGCGCCACTCACTGCACCACTGCGCCGACCTGAGGTTCACCTTGACCACTGACCGTGATCTTTTCTCTCGACGTGTCCATCCCAAGCCCACTCACTTTATGCAGAGGAATTTTATCAGAAAGATCTGGAGTGGCTTTGACTTTAGAGCTTCATCCGGTGCTATTGGCAACCACTGTCCATAGCCACCGTGGAAGCCGCTGCAGTGCAGCCACAGCTACGTTGTTGTAGCCTTGTACCTACGCACTTGTCATGATCGGATTACGGTCATTATTTATAACGTGGAACAAAAACAACTGACATTTTGCAAAAGGAGCGTGGAGAGGTCCGTGCTCGGAATTAAACCGAGAGGCAGAGGGACACATGGATTGGAGAATAGACGCGAGTTAGACGTGTGGTGTTGATCAAAGTTATTGAGTTTGGGCAGGGCTCGTCACGAAAATGGGCAATGGTCAATGGATGAAGTGTTTTGTGATGGTGTGGATGGACCCTGAGAGTGGGTAGTGGTGCAGTGGTCCTGAGAAACAGTGTCTTCCTCAACTCCGGTGCAATTCTGCGTGCAGTTTGTGCGTTCTCTTTTTTGTGCGTTCTCTCCCCCTATTCTGCATGGGTTTCTTCCGGTTACTTTGGTTCCCTCCCACAACTAAAGAACATTCAGTAACTAGTCAATAACAAGATTACAATCGAGGAAGCAATGTCTGGGGAAAGTTGGCACCGTTAAACCGGGTGCCTGCCTTCCTCCCACCTTTCTGTGGGTTTCTCGTGCTTCTGAGCCATTTTCTTTTCGAACGAACAACCTTATCAAATTAAGCATTTCAACGTTTAAAACGAGTAAACTTGAGTGACGACTGCTTACTGCCACTCATGAGTTACAAAGCAATAGACACTGAACGGACAACAGAAGGATTGCAACAGCGCATGTTTAAGGAAGGCGAATATAGCGGCACGGACTGCGATTTATTATCACCATCGTCATTTCGGCGAACGGATAAGGATTCCGGAAGCGGGTCGCAGATTGCGAGACACCGCTGCCCAGGTGACGAGGAGCATAGCTGCCCGACGCTCTTTCTGCTTGTCCTGCGTAATGCACTGGGAGCGAAACACAGCGCTTCATCGCGAACAGCGTGCGGTGCAGCGGTCAAACGTTCGGGGGTCCCTTACGTCGCAGCAGCACTAAGGCTCGACTTGCTTTGATTATTTCTGAAGCAGTTGACCCGGTGCGTCCAAACCTCGTGTTGGGCTGCCTCTGGCCCCGCATTCACGGCGGCGGCGTGGGGGGGAGGGGGGGAGATCGGACGCTTGGCAATGCCTCCACGGCAGGTGGGGCTGCACAAGAGCCGGGGTCAAGAGGTCGCCCCTCAGGGAGCCGGTGATCGGCCCTTTGAAGTTTGGGGCTCCCCCGAGTGGTGCGTTGTAGCTAAATCTCCGTCGAGCTGGAAAAGCCCCTCCTCCTTGGTCAAGTGAAGCACGAAAGAGTGGCAGATTCGAGGCATTACGGTGATCGCCTCCCTTTTGAAACCCCCAAAATTTGTATTTTTAACGTGTTAATAATAATACATTAACATTTCTAAGCACCTTTGATACAAGGGTCGCGAGGCGTTGTACCGAAGTAAAATAAACATATAAAAGGTGAAACGATACAATGAGAAACTAAAATTAATATAATTTCACCCCTGCAGCCAGTCCACATTGGAAAAAAAATACATGGAATATGTCAAAAGTTTGAAATTTTAGGGCCACCACTACCCGTCCCTTTGTTGTGAAAAGCCAGTCCTGATGTGGAGCTGCCTTGTGCTTCACGCAAAAATTATTCGTCTACTGGCTGATAGAAGTTGTGGTGATATTCGGTAACGATCTTCCAAAAGCTACTGTTTCGGGATAGCCGTATCGATCGCTCCTCCTCTCTCCTTCGCGACGTTTCGCCTCCTGCTTTGGAGGCACCGTCAGGCGTCCTGTGAGCAGGCCGAGGAAAAGGGATGGCCTGGCGATTAATGGGATGTGGCCGGAAAAAGGCTGGAGCGGTAGCGTAACCGAGAAAAGATCTCACAGGGCGGGGCATACCGGGAATAAGCCCCGGTACCCGGCACCGTAGCCTAAACCCAGGTTGGCCCTTGGCCCCTGTGCCTAGGATTGGACAGAGGCACCAGGCAATTGCTCATTGCACCCCCACCCTCCTCTCCCGCTTACCTTCCCCCCCTCCCCCCCCCAGCAAGTTTTGTATGAACACAGGACTCCAATTAAAAAGATATTCTGGGTATCAACTGGCTCTTATCTGGCAATAACTAAAAGATAATCTATCTCTGCGTGGGGCTTTATACATCTTCATCATTATCAATCCCCACTTAATCCTGCACAGAGGACGCACGGTGGGGCTATACCCATGATGTGACGCCAGTATAATGTAGGAAACACTTCTTTTGTGGCAGAATGGGGGCAATTTACTCAGCAGGCCAATTAACCGAGGCAGCAGCGTGTCTTTGGACGGTGGGAGAAAACCGGATTACCCGGCAAAAACCCACGCGGACACGGGGAGAGAACATGCAAGCTTCACACAGAAAGGCACCCGAGCCGAGATTCGAACCCAGGATCTTGCTGTTGGGTGACAGCGCTACCCACTGGGCCACCGTGCCGCCCTCCAAAAATGTTTTTTATTTAAATTGTGACGCACAATCGCGTTGTCTACTGTATATTCACATTGGTGATCGTAGGGGGTGAAAGTCGTTTAGACTTGCGACTGGTACAGTTTTATCGCAACCCCGCTTTCCACCTGTACTGTCCACTTGTCCTGTACTAAGCGCTTAGGCGACTTGCTTACCGGTGTGCCGTACTGGACCGAACCGGCTTACTTTATCCTCTTCATGAACATTGGTTACAACCAAGCCAGAGCCCACTGATACACAAGGTTGTCATGTGTCAATGGATATCAAGGGGACTGATCTCTACTGCCACAGCTAAGCAGGAGTGAGCCTGGTTAGGACTGGTATTGGTGGACACCGTGGTTCGCCAGGCGTTGTTATAGGTGTTGTGCTGTGGTGTGGCCAGGAGGTGGTAACGTCCAGTGTCCCCCTTACTGCACGTGACGTTTCCCCGCTTTCTCCCAGGTCCTAGGATTTGCTGAAAAACCCGTGAATAGAATTTCCCCGTACATTCCAATGACGCACCCTTCTGAAAAGCCAGTCAGTTGAGCTGTGCAGCTCTTTTTAACAGTTGTCTAGCAGCAGGGGTAAGCAAGTTATAACACCGAGGGCAATTTGCTCAGGACAGTTAACATAGGCGGCACGTTTTTGGACTGTTTGAGGAAACCGGAGTACTTGGCCCAGACGCGCACGCAAACTCCGCACAGAAAGGCGGCACCCGTGCCGGGAACCGAACCCGGGTGGCTCTCGCTGTGAGGCGTCACTGTGAGCCACCTCGAGAATCTACAATGCTTCGATGGGCCAACGAATGGTAGGTATTGTTGTTAACAATTTATAAGAGTTCAAATAGCGTTTGAAAGCCTAGCATTTGCGCATCAGACTCTGAACGAAATGCGGCAACGGAGCCGTCGGGTTCGATTGAGCGCGGCTCGAGAGCCGCTGTGGCCTGCCTTGTAGGCTGGAGCCGCTGTGGCCTGCCTTGTAGGCTGGAGCCGCTGTGGCCTGCCTTGTAGGCTGGAGCCGCTGTGGCCTGCCCTGCAGGCTGGGGCCACGTGGCGTTGACACGCGCTTGTACCACGTTGTTGTGGTCTGGCATGCAGCAAATTGGTTTACTGCTGTGCGTTAAGCTCTCCTGCACACCCTCGCTCGCTGTGCTGCTAAGCAACTTCTCTTTGCTCCCACCCCATTGCTTAGATGCATTGCAACGCAACACGTTCGTCAATAACATTTGCCGCGAGAGAAAAGCGTTAATCGATAATAGCGACGTTGTGTGCAATGGCATTTCTTCATGACATGGGCCGCTAAGGCAGTGTTTCCTCATTTCGTTCGTTTTTATAATTTGATTTGTAATACAGATGGGTTTATTCAGATATTGCTTACATTTTAGAAAATTGGTCTGTTACTAAATGTCTACGTATCAATTGCTCTCCATATATATGGACGATAAGAGAAATTCCACTGAAACAACGATGAAAAGATTACTCAGTGTGTGTTTACATTGTTATAAATAGAACACAGACGTGGTCTATGAAAGTAGATTTCGAAAATATGTTTGAAAGTATAGACTACAGAATGATCATAAACCAGTGTGGAATTAAGAGAGCATGCAAGGATAGAGAAACTAATGAATGTGTTAAGAAAGAGTAGATTGAGATGGGTAGGGGGCGGCACGGTGGCCCAGTGGGTCGCGCTGTCGCCTCACAGCAAGAAGGTCTCGGGTTCGAATCACGGCTCGGGTGCCTTTCTGTGTGGAACTTGTATGTTCTCCCCGTGTACGCGTGGGTTTTTGCCGGGCACTCCGGTTTCCTCCCACAATCCAAAAAACACGCTGCTACATAGGTTATTTGGCTTGCAGACTAAATTGCCCATAGTGCCCGGTGATGGACTGGCATCCCATCGTGGGTATATTCCTGTCTGCGCCCTGTGTCTGCCGGGATAGGCTCCGGCTCACCGCGACCCTGTACAGGACTAAGCGGTTTCTGACGATGAGATGAGATGGGTAGGACATGTTCAAAGGAGAGAAGGTGATAATTAAGTCAAAGCTTGCATGGAATTTGAAGTCGAGGGATGGAAAGTTGGAAGCGGTAGGAGGCCGATCAAAACGTGGTCAAAGACAGTGGAAGACAACCTCAAGAAGATGGGTTTAACGAGAGTGGATGCAAAGGATAGGAAAAAAGCGTAAAGCAATGATGCGTGGTAATAGCTACCCTGTTCGGAATCGGGAAAACTACCTTAACGATGAAATATCAAGAATCTAGACAAATACCAAACATACATTTCTATCAGGGCCTCATTGTGTGCATGTTGTAGTATTTATTATTCTGTGATTTCCTGTCTGAGAAATGCTCTTAAGAACTGCTCTTTGGGAATAGCCGTGACAAGTGTGCCTCCTCTCCGTCACTATTTGGCTATCCTAAAAGCGCATCTGTTAAGAGGAATTCGTATACATCGAGCTGTTGAAACTTACATCGACACAATCTCCCGTCTTTACATCTCAGTATAATGACGAAAAGCAGTGGCTGAACACCTGCGACTTGTGTATGTTGTGCGTGTTTGTGTTTGCTCCTATACGTAATCAAGTATGTTGGGTTGGGTCACGTAAAAGTAAAATTGTCGTAACCCCACCTCCACCCGACACAGCCAATCAGCAAGGTTTGCCGCCTGACCACAGTGTGTCAATTCATCACTCAGCACCAGCGGTGTCGCGCAAACCCACAACATTTACAATAAAGTGCGGCGCTGCACTGGCAGTCGCGGCAGCCAGCGTCACCGGGCCGCGTGCCAGACGCGCGTCGATGCCGTCCCGATTTGCGTCTCGCCGACCGCGTTTATCGGCGGACGAGTCGACGCGGCCTCCCCGCCGCTTGCGCCCGGCGGCCCGGCGCTCGCGAGCGGCGATGCCCGCCCCTTCGACGGCGCCGCTGTCCGTGGGCCGCCCCGCCGACGCTGGCACCAGGGGAGCATTCCTCGCTCACGCCGACTTGTCGCTGCACGCTCCCGGCGTTTGTGGTCTTGACGCGGTTTGGGGGGGGCGGCGGGGGGGGGGGTTTGTCTCGACATTGACAGCGCGAGGAGGATTTACGATTCGTCAAAAAACGCAAACAAATGTCGACGCCCCGTTGTGTGGCAATAACAACGGCGGCAAATTATATGCGTGGGAAATTCTCGCCGAGTCTCGAGACGATGATCGGAAGCGTGTCCTGCGTTGAACGATCCGTTTTCCCCCGATATCGTGTGTGAGTGGGCCCGGCATTGTACCGTAGGATACGGGGGGTACCTGGAGGTAAATCACCATGCACGCGAGGAGTTGATAGTGCCTTGGACACCGTGTAGCGCTCTAGTTTCATCGCCCTGTTGGTGTCAAGTTGGAGATCTCATTATCTGAAACCGCTTAATCCTATATAGGGTCACGGTGAGCCGGAGCCTATCCCGGAAACACAGGGCGTAAGG
>JAZEWT010000019.1:6815048-6829027 GCA_036362905.1 Mordacia mordax | reverse complement strand
CGGCGACCTCCCCGGTGAGTGGAAGAGCGGCGCGAGAGGAGAGGCCGTCGCTGGCGTTAGCGCGGCGGTGTAGAACGGCGGTGGTGTCGCGTGGGGGTAGACCAACGTTTTGCACTACAGTGCTAAGTTTAATATCCATTCAAAAGCTGAACAATACATTTCAACGACATCCCTGGGGAATTCATAAACATGAACAGTTGTTTATCTCTGTATGCTCGATTGATGTAGGTTTGTCACGGCTCAATGTATGAATTGCTCTCCATAGTTATTCTTTTACGATAGCAGTGTCGAGCGTTCCTCCTCTGTCCTTCTGGACAGATAATACGATCAAAATAACGATAGTTGCCGTAGTAATGCCACCTAAGTATTCAAACTCTTATCATTGCGATGTTTGACGGCCACGATGATGTTGACAGTAGTTGAGATGGCGTTGATGATGACAGTTGTGTTGCCGTTGCATTTGCCAGTAATCTCAGTCAGGCAACCCATAACACCTGGGTCTGTTCCACTCTACCTCTTGTGTGCGAGCCTTCGACGCATCCGGTGGCCTGGCACAGGCGCCGTGGTGACGTCACCGCCACTTAGCCGTAAATGGCGGTTGTTGTTGTTGCTGGTGACAGTCACGATTTTGATGACAATCATGACGGCAGTGACAATGGCGACAATGGTGACGACGACGTATGTTTTAGAGGGGGCGACTCCACCCACCAATGGGAGCGAGGAGGCGGACGAGCAGAGCGGTGGTGGCGGCAGCTACTTCGTGGAGACCCCGTACGGCTTCCAACTGGACCTCGACTTCCTCAAGTACGTCGACGACATCGAGAAGGGCAACACCATCAAGAAGATCTCCATCCAGAAGAAGAGCATCAAGGGCCAGCGGGCCACGAGCAGCTCGTCGGTCCGGAGCTGGGGGACGGCGGGCGAAGCGTGGACCTCCTCCGAGTCGCTGTCGTCCTCGGCGAGCGAGGAGAGCAAGCTGTCGTTGCGGGCGGCGGGCAGTCAGCCGAAGCCGCCCGCGGCGGACGCCGAGGGGGACGCCGTCGTCACGAGTCCCCTGGGACGCCCGCAATACCCGGGCCAGGCCGCCGGGACGTGCGTGCCGCCGGAGCCGGCGTTGTCCCCACGCTCGCTGACCGGCCGCGACCTGCGGGTGGAGAAAACTCTCATTGAGACGAAGCTGAGGCTGGAGCGCGAGCAGAGGATCATCCAGAGCCAGGAGGAGCAGACGGTCACGTTCTGCAGCCACGTGATGACGACCATTGCTCAACCTACCCGGCAGCAGCAGCAGCAGCAGAGTCAGGACCAACCGCTTGCCGCGAAGGCTTCTGGAATATCGGATGCTCAGCCAGAGTCCCCGGACATCACGAAGCACGGGCAGGAGCCTCCACCGGATCAGCCGTACCTGGACCGCTCGACGGGCTCGGTCAGCTCAGAATCGTCGTCGACCGCCGATGCGAAGTCGCAGAGCCGGGCGTCCTCGGTGGCTAACGGCCTGTCGGCCCACGGCGACGGCAGTGCGTCGCTCAGCCCATCGGGCACGTCGACGCCCTCGCTCACGGGCCTCAACCAGACGCACCTGCACACGGTCCGCGAGCAGATGGTGCTGGCGCTGCGCAGGATGCGGGCGCTCGAGGAGCAGGTGAGGGTCATCCCGGGCCTGCGAGACGAGATCGAGCGGCTCCGAGTGGAGAGGAGGACGTTGCTGGCGGGTGCCGACGAGCGGACGGGCGGGGCCGACGGCGCGGAGCCCGGCGGGGTGGCGCCGCACGGCCGCTACGAGACGTTCGAGAATCTGGCGGAGGGGAGGCAGGAGTCCACGGTGAGCTTCGTGAGCTCGAAGCAGTACGGTCTGGCGTCGATCGCCACGGGCGATCGGGGAGCCGAGCCCCGAGCGGAATCTTCGAGCGAGGGCGATTTCCCGAGCGCGCGCCGGGGTGACGAGCCGTGCAGCGGAGAGCCGCCCGGTACGCGGGCTGACGGGAACGCGCGGCCGTCGTCGCCGAACTCCTCCTGGGGCGCTCGCTCGAAGATGCTGGTGCGCAGCGTCGGAGTCGGAGTGACCGAGGGGCAGCTGCCCGGGGGGGCCGCCCCGTCGGCCTGGGAGCTGGAGTCCCAGCACGAGACCGTCCGCTGCCTTCGGGAGAAAGTCCTGGTTCTGGAGAACCGACTGCGCGAGACGACGCACGAGCTCGACATGACGCAAATCAAGCTGGAGCTGTCGGCCGGTCCTGGGAACGCGGAGCGAAACGTCCGAGCAGCCACGTTGCAGATGATGGGCGCAACCACTCGACCGCCGACAAAGCCGGCGCGAGCGGAGGCCGCCGTGCCGCGGCAGTCCGTGTCTTGCCAAACGGAAGCCTTTGAAGGTGGCGGCAGCGAGTCCGGTGGCGGAAACGAGTCCGGTGCAGCAGCTGCAGCAGCAGCAACAGCAGCAGCTGCTACGGCAGCTGCAGCAACAGCAGCAGCTACAGCAGCAGCTGCTACGGCAGCTGTGGCAGAGGGCGAGCAAGGATCGAGAGTGGAGTGGAGGAGCGTTGCCTGCGGGGAGTGCTCGGTGGACGTGCTGGTGGTGCCGCTGTGTGAGCTTGCGTCGAGCGGGACAATGACGGACGCCACCATCGGGGCGGATGTCGCGACGATGGCCTCCCCAAGCACGGAGAGCCGGGCCACGGGCACCGACCTCCCGGAGAGGCAAGACCGATGTGTGGGCAGCGACGCGCCATCGCTGGCAGAAGCGTCCACCTCCACCGCCGTCTCCTGCCGCGACGCCCAGACGGGCGCGGCAGCGGCGGTGGAGCTCCGGACGGTGTCGTCGGGGAGCTGCGAGAGCTACGAGGACGCGCACCGCTCGGTGGGCGTCAACACGACCGGCGCCGGCGCCGCCATCCGGCTGAGCCGCCGGGAGGCGGGCGTCGGCTCCGTCGATTTCTCGGAGAACTTTTTGGTCGGTGCGGAGGTGAGGAGCGTTTCCTGCGACACGGACGGGCTGCGGGACGTGGCGGAGGAAAACGAAGGTACGGTTGCGTTGACTGGTGGTTCGCAGAATCAACGGACATCTGCACCTGCACGGGTTTTCAAGTAGAGCCTCGAATTGAGATGGGCAGCTGGGTGGCAGAGTGGTAGCATCTCACAGGATGAATGTCCCAGCTCGGCCACCTTTCTGTGTGGAGAGTGTGTGTTCTCCACTTGTTCTGCATGGGTTTCCTCTAGGTTCGCCGGTTACCTCCCACAACTGTTAAACACTCATCAGCACTAATCGTTAATTGGCCTATAACATAAACACGTATAGGACGCAGCGTCTGGCCAATGTTGGTGCCAGCTCCGCTAACCACATGGCTCCCTGCGCCCACCACCCTGCGGTTTCTTCATCGAAGACCTTCGACACCATATGAAGCCCGCGGCACCACGCGTCAGCAACGAGTCGCGTTTTCCCCGTAACCAAAAGAGCCTTCGCGCGCGCGCGCGCGTGCGGTTCCACGCAGGGTCGCAGGCCGCGGTGGCCCATGCCGGCGCCGGCACCGGCGGCGGCGCAGAGGTGTCACGCTACATCGAGCTCGTGCAGCGCCTCCTGCAGGAGCAGCAGACGCTGCTCGCCGACAACTACGCCGAGCTGGCGGACGCCTTTGCTGAGCCGAGCAGCGGGCTGGGCTCGCTCAGCTCGCGCTTGCTCACCACCGTCACCGCGCTGTCGTCGCTACGGCCGACGACGGCGGCGACGGCGACGACGGCGACGGCGACGACAGCGACGGCGAGGCCCGCGCCGCCGCCATCGCCGCCGCCGCCGCACGACTGCCCTGGTACCGGCCGCCTACTCGCGTCCACGCCCGCGAACCAGCTGGCATCGGGGTGGCGCCGCGCGCATGGATCGCTGTGCGCGAGCTCGATTGCCACTCGTAGCCAACACCAGTAATGATGTCCTGAACCACTTCTGGGGCCTCCCCTCGGTTGACCTGGCCTTGAATATGAGTACATTGTCACGAGGGAAACAAAGGTGGCTGGGCATGGTGCTGGCCATCCATCCCCTCATCTGCCGTGGCGGCCTTAATAGATATTCGCTAACATTACTTGAGCCTCCAATCTGTTGAGGCTACATGGGGGAACTTTGCCTTTTGTTTGGCCTGAAAGTGCATATGGCGTAACACGAGCGTCGTGGTGACATCACTGCGAATGGCGTTTGTTCTTCTTGTTGCTTTGCATTTGTCCCGGGTTTGCCTTGACAGAGAGATGGCTCTCTGCACAAGTATTTTCCTTCAAGTCTGGACACATACATAGTTTGTGATCTTGTACAATTGCTGCTAATTCATTTGCAGCAAGTAGTTGTACCCTTCTTGTCAGCACAGTACTTCAGTATTTAGTCCAATGTCGTGGCTGTTGCGTGTGCAGGCAGTGCCACTGCACCAAGCCACCAGGCTACAAAGGGTGTAGAAGTGGGGCTGGAATAGGGTTGGGTGGGAGGGGTTGCATTATTTCCCATGCTCCGGCACCCCGTGCCGAGCGAGCATTGCCATTGGTTCAAAGGTCGCACAACGCGCACCTTTGCACAGTCGCGTTTCTCCGCGCGTCTCGCCCTGTCTCCACTCGACGCAGGTGGGGGCGAGACCCCGGCACCTGGCGACGCTGTCCCGCCGAGCCCATCCGGGTCCGCCGGCGACGACGTGTTCGAGACGGCAGGTCGGGCGGCCCCAGCGCTGGCGCAGGAGGAGCGCCGGGGAGGAAGGGGTCACGTCAACCCGCACTTCGTGTCGCCCGTGCAGAGCGTGTCTGTCTCCGGTAGTTCACCGCAGCGGCGCCACCGTGCCACCACCATGGCACAAAACACCCACTGTTTCGAGTGCTGCCCTGTGTCGCGGCTCCGCTTACTGTACGTTCCTCCTTCCAGCCACCCATGCTGGATTTGCCCTTATTAACCATTTGGGTTTGTGCTGTGCTGCGTTGTTACTGCTTCTTATATGATTCAGCTTTTGCACAAATTATTGCTGGGAGTTTATTTATGTTTTGATGATTGCTTCGAAAAGCTGCTCTCTCAGGACAGCCGCGTCGATCGCTCCCTCTCCTCAGCCGCGATCGACGCAGCTGTCCCGATAGAGCAGCTTTTCGAAGCAATCATCGTGCATCAAGCCATGAAAACCCACATCATTATATTTATGCTTTGTTTTTTATGCTGTTGCATCGGTTGGTTTGGACGTTTGCTGTGTCGCAGGAATCGCGCGTCCAGAGGTTGCAAGTTCACTGGGTACCTTTTACTATAATAATAAACATCTGTCTATGATGCTGCCGACTGTCCACCCCTGTGTCGCGAATGACGAACCCCACTCGTGTACACACTCGCGTGGCGGCTCCCTGTTTTTAGCGGTTTTGACTGGATGAAGGTCTCTTCCCAAGCCATCGCAATCGCTCACCATCCTGTCATCCTGTCATGCGCAATAATCCATCTCACTTCTGCACACGAGTTGATCTCATCGCGCCATCTCTGCGGTGGACGACCATCCCTCCTTTGACTTCTGCTCCGCTGTTAGTCCCGTCTACTGGCCATAATCCCCTTCTGGAGAGGTGTCCTGCCTGAGACCAGTTACCTTGCTTAATAATCGATGTGATGATTTTTCTAACTTATTGAATTACAATTGTACTGTCATCCAAATTTGACCGGATGTCAAAGTGGAGAAGTGTGTTGGGGTTGCGTGTGCCGTGCATTGACCCCCACACTCGTGTCTCCCGCAGACACAGGATCCTCGTCCGTGTCTCCCACGCTGAAGTCCATCATGAAGAAGAAAGACAGCGCTGGCTCCACCAGCGATCCCGGCGGCACAAAGAAGAGCCTGCAGTTCGTGGGAGTCAACGGCGGGTGAGGGGGCACCATCTATCGCCATGACCTCTCCGTCATTGCCATCGCTTTGTCTTTATCATCATCATCATCATCTCCGTCATCACCATCGCTCCATCATCACCATCACTCCATTTTCATCATCGTCGCCATCATCATCTCTTCATCGTCGACATACATTTTGGCCGTAGATGTGTCCACTCTAGGGTGAAAGCCGTGTGGCCCAGCTGTGAGAAATAATGCTGGCCCAGCTCCTGATGGGTTCAGTTGCCTGCGACGGCACCCGCTCTGATCGCTCGTTTCTCATCCCAGGTACGAGACCACGTCGAGCGAAGACTCGAGCTCCGAGAGCTCCTCTTCGGGATCGGAGGACGACGAGGAGGACGACGACGAGGAGGAGGAAGAGGAAGAGGAGGACGATGAGGGCCTCGGTGAAGTCATCCACATGCAGCCCAAGGACGGAGCGGCGGGGAGTAGCGAGGTGGAGCTGGAGGATGGAGACGGGCTGTCGGGCGGAAAGGAAGACCCGGTGGCTGAAGCGAGGCACAAGAATCAGGAGGCTCCGAGGAAGATGTGAGTTGAGAGATCTTCCGAGCTCCGCGTTGCACGCTGACGAGGCCACTGGCAGGCGAGCAGGATAGTTGATGCGGACCGTAGGGTTCATTGCTCCGAGAATGAAAACGTGTGTTTTTATAAAAACATACAAATATTCCCTATTTTATTATTATTTTCAGTCTAGCCACGGTAGACTTATTTCTGAAGTGTTCAGTTATAGCGCCCCCTGGTGGCGAGTCTAGCAACGGCGTTCAGAGTGAGGGTTTCTGTGCTCCAGTTATTTTCAAAATTGTATTCAAGTGTTGTACCCACTCTTGTCTATTGGCTTTGATTCCTTAGCTGTGTTGTCGAACCGCTGCTTCGCGCATTGGTGTCAGTGCTTCATGCGTGGATTTGTGAGAATTGCTCCAAAGAGCCGCTCGTTTGGGTTCGGCGGTGCGAGCGCACTTCCCTTCGTCGACGTTTCTCCCCCTTCGTTGGAGGCATCTTCAGGACTTTTTTTGTGGATTGTCGCATGGCAGGATCGCCAGAGATGCTGACGACGATGTCGGTAGTGTGCCCGACAGAATCGGTCGTCCTCCGAGCAAGTGTCGTAGAGTTGGGATGCGTGGCGCAGGGTTCATCCCTGATCTGTCTGGTGTCACTGCAGGTATGAGATGAGTGAGAGCATGCACGCTGCCTGCTGCATGCTCAAGACTCACCTGGAGGAACACAAGTCACTCAACGCCAAGGAAGTGGTGGGTAGATGTTTATTTTTCTCAGTGTGAAAATTACAATTGTCATGCTTCTGAGGATGGCACGGTGGCCCAGTGGGTAGCACTGTTGCCTCACAGCAAGAAGGTCCTGGGTTCGAATCTCGGCTCGGGTGTCTTTCCGTATGGAGTTTGCATGTTCTCCCTGTGTCCGCGTGGGTTTTCGCCGGGCACTCCGGTTTCCTCCCACGGTCCTAAAAGCATGCTGCTGCATATGTTGATTGGCTTGCAGACTGAATTGCCGGCAGTGCCCGGTGATGGACTGGCGTCCCATCGTGGGTATATCCCTGTCTTGCGCCCTGTGTCCGCCGGGATAGGCTCTGGCTCACTGCGACCCTGTACAGGACTAAGCGGTTTCTGACAATGAGATGAGATGCTTCTGTTATTAAAATACAAAACTTGATAATTCCGCGTGCGTGGTGCGCGTTTACATTCGCGTTGACGCGGCGGTGTCCGTTCCTACGCGCGCGGACTGCATGCACCGCATGCCCGAGGCCGAGGCACTCGTAAGTACCTGGTGTGGTGTACAAACATCACCACGAGGGAGATAAAGGCCTCCGGGTATCGTCCTGGCCACCCACCCCCTCGTGCCATGCTGGCCTTCATAGGTGCCGTTAACAGCACTTGACTGTGCACTCTGCTGAGGCTATGCGGAGGTGTCGTTGCCTTTGAGAAGTCCTCTCAAGTGCTGCTTTTTCGTGGATAGCATCGGCACTCCCCAAGCCTGGCGGTGTTTGAAACGTGGGAAGCGAAACGTTGTGACGGAGGGCGGAGGAACGCTCGACACGGCCGTTCCGAACGAGAAGCTCCCGAGCGCAGTTCCTCGTGCGTCAGAGCCACGGAAACCCGCGCCGACCTCCTGCGTCCGTGTGCGTGCGTGCGCAGCACGCCAGCGCGTCGGCGCTGCAGCACGAGTGGTTCCGCGTGTCGAGCCAGAAGGGCAGCGCCGCGCCGCTCGTGGGCGACCTCCTGGACGAGCTGCGCCGCCTCTCCGCGCCCGTGCTGCGCCTCGTCGCCAACATGGCCGACGGCAACGGCAACACGGCGCTGCACTACAGCGTGTCGCACTCCAACTTCGCCATCGTGCAGATGCTGCTCGACACCGGTGGGCGTGGGCGAGAACCCGGGTGGTGGTGGGGGGGGTTGGTGGGGGGCGGTGGGGGGGACGAGGTTGGCGGGTTTCTGGAAGTGGCTGCCAATGTGTAGCAGGATGGCAGTGGCCCAATTGCCGTTACTTTTTTGCTGAGTTGGCAGTGATTTTGTCCATCGCAAATTGTCTGAATGGTGGTTTTAGTCAGTGTGTCATCGAGATGCTGGATAGCAACGGAATTTTTTTGGCCAGTTTGCAGATGATTAAAAAAGAGAAAAGGCTGTACCATTTGTAACAATGATGCCGGGTACTGCTGTGGTTCTTTTTACACCAGATAATAATAATAATATTTGCATTTCTAAAGCGCCTTTCAGATGCAATTAACTGAATGTTGCTCGCTTCATTCACATGTTGGAGCAGTAATACGTTTAAAGTTTAATAGTAGTCGGCTATCGTTTTTACATCTGTGCTTTTGAATTTATGAACAGCTTTAAACTCATATATAAAGGGAAACGTCCAGAGAGTTGGTCACAGTATTTACTTGAGTATATTTGTCGTGCAGAGGAAAGTCAGAACTTTCTCCTTCTAGATGAACTGGAGTCCTATGGTATGATTATGAGTTAACCTTACTTAATGACTTGTCCGTTGTGGATAAACACGACAAAAAATATCCACTGCACCATGCCCATCATAGTTGGTAGTGGCGCCACCTGACGGCCACGGTGGGTACTGCACAATAATGTAGTTGAGTGGTGTCGCCACCTGGCGGCGACAGTGGCTTAATGTAAAATGTGATCGGGTGGTGGAGGACGAGGCTTTAGGATTCAGGTCAATAATAATATTGCATAGGTTAATTGGCTCGCAGACTAAATTGCCGGCAGTGTCCGGGATGGACTGGCGTCCCATCGTGGGAATATCCCTGCTTTGCGCTTTGTGTCTGCCGTTATAGGCTCCGGCTCACCGCGACCTTGTACAGGACTAAGCGGTTTCTGACAGTGAGATGAGATGAGAATAATATTGGCATTTCTAAAGCGCCAGTCACACTAATGTAGCTTCAATGAGGACTGTGGTTGAGAAAAACACACCCCGAACCAATTAACCACAGCTAAATGTGCAAACCACTGTACCATCACTGTGTTCACCACTCATCAAACGGTTTCCGGCAGAAGCCCGATCGTTCAAAATGCCAATCGGTCAGCGCCATACAGGCACGACTGAGTGCACAATGGATGAGGGCGATGACGATCGCGGACTCTCTCGCCTCGCGCAGGCGAGTGCAACGTGGACGCGCAGAACAAGGCCGGCTACACGGCCATCATGCTGGCGTCGCTGGCCGCCATCGACTCGGAGCACGACATGGCTGTTGTGCAGAAGCTGCTGAGCCTGGGCGACGTCAACGCCCGCGCCAGTCAGGTGAGCAATGGCCCGCTCGCCGTCACCGCGTTCGGGGTTTGAGCCGTGCTCTGCTCCGCTCACGTGCCCGGAGCCGTGCTCTGCTCCGCTCACGTGCCCGGAGCCGTGCTCTGCTCCGCTCACGTGCCCGGAGCCGTGCTCTGCTCCGCTCACGTGCCCGGAGCTCTCCTCGGGAACGGGAGGTCAGACGCCGCGGTACAACCCGAAGACGAGTCAACCCACTGACTCAGAGGTTTCCCAGCAGAACCACCAAACGGGCTGGATTTTAACCAAGCAAACCGGAGGAGAGCACTTCTGGGCCCGCGAGTTGGTTGGTTGAATGTCGTCCCTTTGATAGTTCTGCTGGACTCTGTTGTTACTTAGCAATCGCTATGACGTGGCCATTGAAGTTTATAGGCGTGGGTCATTGCGAGTTGCCATCACCTCCCCTCAATCGAGAAGTGGTCATAGCGACGAACGCAGTGGTAATGCGTGCCGATGGTGGCGTTAGGGATGGTGGCTTTTGAGGAAGGTTACTGTTCTTGGGCAGACATAATGGCCAGTGGTCAAAACTATCGGCCGAGTGGGAGCCAAAGCAGAGAACACACCCAGAGAGCCTGTCCACCGCAGACTGGGAGCGATGATGTCGGCTAATGCTGCGCAGGAACTGCACTGCTTGTTGCATCGCAGAATCCACAGTCATGGCAACTGCTTCGGGAGCAGTGGATAGAGCGCCGCCGATGATAATGAAGGCGACAGCGATAACGATGTTGTTGTGATGGTGATCGTGCCGCAGGCGGGCCAGACGGCGCTGATGCTGGCCGTGAGCCACGGCCGCAAGGACATGGTGCGCGCTCTGCTCGCGTGCGGCGCCGACGTCAACATCCAGGACGACGACGGCTCGACGGCGCTCATGTGCGCCAGCGAGCACGGCCACGTGGACATCGTCCGCCTGCTGCTCGGCCAGCCGGGCTGCAACGCCGCCATCGCGGACAACGTGAGGCTCTCGGGATATTGATTCCACGTGGCGGCGTTACGGCCAAGCGGGGAGCGCGTTCGCTCCGCTTGTTGCGCACAGGCACGGTTTGAGCCCAGCAGACGCTCGAGTTCAGAGCTTAATTAACCTTTTGCACATCAAGGCCACTTGGGTCTGGTCTTCACAGACTGCTAGATGGCGCTCGCCGCCAATTGATGGGTTGAGATTCACCGGTTTGGAATGGCGGCCCAAGTTAACACCTTAGGTGTGTTTAGTGTTAATCAAGCACTGTCAGCTTTGCATCCAGTGTCAAAAATCCTATGGTGTGATTTTCTCATGAGCAATGTCGGTGTTATGCCCTCGTCGTTCTGCAGGTCTAAGAAGCACGGTTTTAAATCGGAACTAAGATTACACTTAATTTCCACCCGTGTTTCTGGAGTAAGCTGGCTGTGTTTGTGCACAGGATGGAAGCACGGCGTTATCGATAGCGCTGGAGGCAGGACACAACGACATAGCCGTGCTGCTGTACGCACACGTCAACTACGCCAAGCCGCCCTCCCCCGTGAGTTCAAAACTGCCCGCGCACACTCGCCACTGCCCTCGCAGGGCCAGTGGTAAAATTGCGACTTGACGCTTTTGAGCATGCAGGCAGTGCGACTGCACTGGGGCACACGGGCTGGTGAGATCTTGGTGCCAGGCTAAAAAATTGAGGAGCAAAAGGGGCTTTAAAATACATTAATATAATGGCATAGGCCTATACTGTTATAGCTGACTGTAAATGTTCTGTATGCTTAGAAGGGGATGGTGGGATTCGGCGAGGGAGCTGGGGTAGTGTCTTGTCTGTGGCGCTTTGTCCGGTTATTTTATTTGGAACTGGCTGTCGTTAAAAATAAGTTAAAAATAAGTTCTGCACCGCAGGGCTAAATAATCGTGTTATGAACCGAAATAAATACACACAGAAACTGTCGGAATTGCTTTTTTTTTCTCTTTTTACAGGGAACTCCGGTGCTGGGCCGTAAGATGCCCCAAAGCCCGACTCACAGAATAAAAGCGGAGTAGACCTCCACTCCGTATTGGAAGATGAAGACAAGACAGGCCTGCGTCCACTTGTTTCCATCATTTCAGGCGTCTCCGGTCACAGCGACAAACTTTTTCGACGTCTGACGCGCCGGAAGAAAGCGTTTTATATTATCGAGAGAAGAGTGCCGATGTCCTTGAACTCACGAACTTTCTCGAAGTGAAGGGAAGGCAATAAGCAATTCCATCGAGTTCTCACATGCATTTGCGGCAAAGTGTTGTAAGAGTGCCCCCTTCCAATTTAGTTTTATATCCTCACTTGGTGAATAATTAAACAACGCTTGAGTGCCTTACCCAGCTGCAAGGGTGCGTGGGGGTGTACATTATTCCATAAGCGAATCAAGTTTCCAGGTACAAAATGAATCTGATTACTATAAAGCACTGTAGGTTGGTCGCGATATGCCTGAAAATATGTAAATTATTTTTTTTATTGCAAATCTTAGCAGGGCTCGGTGGCTTTAATTAAATAAGGCCTTCTTGCCGATTCAGTGTATTCGCATCACAAAGCCACAATGTACCACGAGCTGTGATTTTTATTTGGGCTCAGGGATCCACTTTAGATGTTTAGAGAAACTGCCAGTCAGCGTCGTACAATTATCAAAAATTTACGTGCTTTTATTCACATTTGACATACAATGGCTCTTCCTTGCCAAATTGCTGTCTTGGTAAATGTTCAGGCTTGTGATTGGTAAATGATAAAAGCTGAATTATTTTAAAGAGATTTCATGCACACTTGGTACTAAACGGATATCGCTTAAGCAATGCTTCAAGACAAACATTTCCATTATTATTGAACCAAAATGTTATTTTAGTGTAAATTCACGGTTAACAATTGTGCTTTAGAAATGCAAATATGACTATATATGTGTTGTACAGTAGGTGGCTATGTGGAAGGTTAATGTAGAAAAGCAATATTGGTACTGACATTCAAACTTTATTTCAGGCATTTGAACATGTACAGAAACCTACTCAAGCATGTTTCATTAAATGTTAACGGGTTATTTTACTTGCTCTTACCCTCGGTTACTTTTTGAAATTTTTAAATCAACCTTCTATAATGTATAATCATTTATGTACTCGCAGGTAATTTTGCTGGCCTGCTAGCCTTTTTAGTGACCTAATATTTAACAAACCTTCCGCAACATTTCCATATTAGATATCTTAATAGAGGTACAATCATTAAACTACAGCCGACGTCTTGACTTAAAGTTGTAACTATGCCACTGTGAGATGTTGCCATGTTGATAACTGAAATACCTTAGGTTACCAATTAATTCTGTAGCCATTACTGTATATAAAAAATGTCAATTATTGTGATGGAATGGTGAATGTATTCTGGCAAGTGGCTCTCAGTGTGATTGTTTCCTTTCTTTTATATGAAAAGTATTTTATAAATAAGAGTGTTTAAAATGTTTATGCAGAGTAGGTGTTCAAAATTTACTTGGCCATTACGACCTAAAAACCAGCCTCTTGATGTGAAACCCAGTGTCAGTTTAAACCTCATTCTTGCCAGTTGTATTCACAAAGAAATGTTAACTTGTACATTGTCACTTTTAGTATTGACTGTTACCAGTGACATTTTAATCCGTTGTATTACACTTACATTTATCTCTCGATTATTCATGGATGGATTTATCGGGGTTGCAGATTAAACGTTTCGGGGGTAAAAAAAAATATATTTTTACGCGCGCGTTGATTAGCTCCCTTCATTTGTGACTGTGCCCAAGTAACCGCCAATACATGGGCGGTTAAGCGGATTACGTTAATAAAGAATAAAAACGGACGGCAGTCTGCGTCTTCATCCTTTTTCTAAGTAAGTTGTGTTTCATATTACCTGCGTGAGGGTTGACGATTTGTTTCAGAAAAAATGCCAAGGATAGTTTCATTTTCTATTTGTCCACCAGGATATTACCAATCAGCAAACTTAATGTGCTTGAGAATTTACGAGGAAAAGTATGTTTGCACAAATGCACACACCTACGAATGCAACTATAAATGCACTCCACAGACGAACATGTTCAGGATAGATTTATTATATGTGCATGTTATACAGCAAGCACGTTTTATAACACAATGCTAAGGTGCAGGCACCAGAATCTTGAACCACATTCTTGACATGATGCTCGCACACTTTTAGAACTAAAACGTTGAAAGTAACTTATTCTGGGGGGTGTTGTACGGCACGTAGATTGCCTACAAGTACGGCTGGTCGGATGATATTTTCCACACCGGTATTTCTCCGGGTGTCACCGGCTTTTTCTCCACTTTATCCACCGCCGATTCGCCACTGTGAACAAAGGACGTCTGGTAAAAAAG
>JAZEWT010000019.1:6794256-6814997 GCA_036362905.1 Mordacia mordax | reverse complement strand
TATAGACACTGCACATGTTTAATGCCTTATTATTTAAACTATAGAATCAAAATCAGTGGGTTGAACAAGTGGGCAATGATAATATTTTAAAAGCTCGGATTGATGGAGCTCGTACATTCCTATTAACCACACGATGAATTGAACAATAATGTTTTTAGTCTTGTTTCTTCCATTCCATTTATATTCCCATTGGATAGTATGTTCACTAGTCACCTACAATAATATATGCTGAAATAATTTGTGAAATAAATTAAGATTCACAACTGTATACTCGTGTAAATATATTGGAATGCATACTTTAATCAATCAAAATATGCCTACCATTAGTTATTAACTAAATGCTTGCATATATATATATAACAGCATGTTCTTATGTGGTTGTAAATAATCCAATTGGATGCCTGGTTTTGGCAGAACTATGCTACGGTGATAGGTCTTCCAAGAGCAGTGTTACCTCGTTATAGCAGTGCCAGCTTGCAGGGCTTTCTGTGATGACATGACGATCATTGGTGGAGTGCTCATTCTCCGTCCATCCCGGAGGTAGTAACTGTTGTTGGCGAACTTGTGGCTGGGCCCCACTGGGAGTTTCGGTGGTGGCTGCGTCCTGAAACACAGCAACTTCTGGTAAATTTACATATTTATGGTTAAAATAAACAGCGTCCTGGGTGCTATGTGTAACAATTATATTGCTCAGTACAACAATGTAATGGGTTACAATGTAATGTTTTTAAGAGTTAAAGAGAAATATGTAAAATGTACTTGATTCTTAGAGCAAAAAAAATAATTTCTCAAACACTTCTTTCTTCGAAAAGATCAACGCATCATTGAAGGGAGGAAAAGCCAATACAGAGTTAACACAATTAGGTGGATAATAAGGTGAAGTGCTTAAAGTGGTGGGGGAAGGAGGGGGGGGATGGCAAAACCCAAATATGAAATGTTTATCCTCGGTGACAATAACTTTGGACCAGTTAACTGTTGCGCTGTTGAAATTAAAAATGGGTGTGCATTCTCGGCAATTCTGAAAAAATGCATTAGCTGGTATTTGTTTACATTTATCGTGAAGTCAGAGCAATGGCTTTAACTCAAGTAAAAGTGTATTCACTGGATCATTAACTTTTTAAGAAACAGGCAAAATAGTAATTTGCCACATTTTCATCAAAATCAGACATTCACCAAAACAAGGCCCATTCATTACCTTTTGGAAATTTCTGTATACCGCAGTTGCAACTTGCTTTGAAGGTCATGCTGCAATGACAAGTACAAAAACTTAGTCGTGCATGAATCCCATTCGCGGCCCTGAGTGGAGGAAATTCCACATTCCTAGGGCAGCGGCATTCATGGGAAATGATCCAAGCCACTAATAATAATAAAAATACTAAAACATTCACATCCTCTCACAATGTTAGAAAATCCGCATAGCTCCTACAAACGAGCTGCATGAATCGCTCCATCTCCTCGGCAGATGTACTCTGGTGAGTTCCCGCTTGTGGTAGAATAGTGACTTGAGTGAAACATCAGATATCACTTCAGGTTGCCACCTCCGAGACACACAAAACCAGGGCATCGTGGGTAAACCGGATAACGGAGACGACTGTGTGTGTGTATGTGCGCAACTGGCAGACTCTGAATAACGATCTTGTGAAATGTTTACGGATTTCCCAGCACAGATACCTCCTCTACGGAGATGCTGGTAAAAAAAACTGGACAGGTGGCAACCCTAACAAATCACCCCTTCCGGTGACGTGACCACGGCAACGTAATTGCGATTTATTGCCAATACATCGAGATAGTTTGAGCTACTCGTATTTGTTTGCATATTTTGCCACAAGTATGCGTGTCTTTTGCAAATGAAACACTTTGTGGAAAGTGTATTTTGGTGTTCTAACATCTTAAACAACTGCATAATTGCCAGAAATTGTAAAAAGCGTTTCTATTCCTTACGAGAGAGTTTTAGTTTCAAAGCTCTTAAACGTGGTGTCGTGACACAGTGGTGTTAAGACAAAGCGATTTCCACCAACACATTTGTCAACAACCCAACCACGGTACAGTGCACCGCCGCCCCCGTCCGTACAGTGTGACCACCATCTCGTTTCCTCGCCGCCGTTCGCGGCGCCTTCAAACACGCGACGGCCAACGTTCGGCCAACGTTGGAGGCCACGCAAGCACACGGCAAGCAATTAAACACAACGAACAAAACGAACATCGTCACGAACAACATCGCGAAGCACGCAGGCGGCGCGGCCTAGCGTCACCTTCACGACAACAAGCGGCGCCGACTCGGCTCGCGGGCCGCGCCGACCTCGCTGCCAATCTCGCCTCCCCCCCGTGCTGTGCGCCCGCGTCACGGCGAGCGCTGTTAGCAGTTGTCGCTAATTGGTTCACCACTTGTCGCTAATTGCACGACTGTAATTACCCCGCTCAGAAAGTTCCTCAGCCGCTGAATGATCCTGCTGGCGGTCGCCATGACTGGGTGGGGGGTGGGGGTGACGTCACGCCGCGATATATATCGCGTGATGTCACGCCGCGATATATATCACGATATGTCACGCGATATATCGTGCCATATGTCACGCGATATATCGTGCCATATGTCACGCGAAATATCGTGCGATTTGTCACACGATATATCCTGCGAAATGTCACGATATATCGTGTGAAATGAGTCTCACGATAATCGTAGTGGTCCGCGTTTAATCTGCAAGGAACTGTTGATCTCATCTCATCTCATTGTCAGAAACCGCTTAGTCCGGTACAGGGTCGCGGTGAGCCGGCAGACAAAGGGCGCAAAGCAGGGATACACCCACGATAGGACGCCAGTCCATCACCGGGCACTGCGGGTAATTAAGTCCGCGAGCCAATTAACCTATGCGGCAGCATGTTTTTTGGACTCTGGGAGGAAACCGGAGTGCCCGGCGAAAACCCACGCGGACACGGGGAGAGAACTCGCAAACTCCACACAGAAAGGCACCCGAGCCGAGACTCGAACCCGGGCTCTTCTTGCTGTGAGACGACAGCGCTACCCACTGGGCCACAGTGCCGCCCACTGTTGGGCTATGTAACGTTTTTCAACGGCTGTACAGTCGCGAGTGGTGAGCGAGTTACAACAGATGATACACCAGTAGTAAGACAAAAACAACTCAATAAACGTGAAAACGAAAATATGAAACAGGTGAATGCATAAACAGATTGTAAAATTGCAGGAGATGATAATTGTATTAATTTAGTACTATTACCCGCTTAATCCTGTACAGCGTCGCGGGTGGCCGGAGCCTATCCAGGCAGACACAGGGTGAAAGGCAGGGCTCTACCCAGGATTAGGCGCCAGTGTATCACAAGGCACCAGGAGGATAATACGAGGCCAATCAACCAACCTAGGCAACGTGACTTTGGACTTCGGGGAGAAACCAGAGCACCCGACGAAAACCCACACGGACAGTTACACACGTCGCCTGTATAATTCAGCGCTGTGAAGGCAGCGAGGGTTGGTGGATCACACTAATGTTGCGAAACTGCTTTCCCGTGGGCGTAACGGTGACAATTACCCTGGCTCGATGATGGAAGAAGAAGGCTCTTCAGCAAAATGTGGACGCCACCTGTTCCTCCTGTATCGTCGCATGGAGTTGTGCGTTCGAGTACGCGTGGGTTTCACTGGGTGATCGGGTTTCATATCTCCGACTGAGAACTGCTCTTCAGACGCGATAGCCGTGTCGAGTGTTACTCCACTCTCCTTCGCGACGTTTCGCCTGTCACTTTGGAGGCATCATCAGGCTTCTAAGTCGACCGTGAGCAAAGACTCTAATTACTATATTACCACACTTGTATATCTTTTATTTAATTAAGGATTGTTCTCCGTAGCTGTTCTTTCGGGATAGCCCTGTCGAGTGTTCCCTCGCGGCGCCTAATAATGCCTCCAATGTGGGAGGCAAAACGTCACCATGCATAAAGCAGGAACACTCGACACGGCCAACCCAACATGCAGAGCAATTCTCATGCATCGATCCGTGAAAGCCAACATCAGTACGCCCCCTTTTAGTTGGCAGCATTATTGATTGTTCTGAATATCTATTTGTTTCCTATAGGGATCGGTACTGGGCCGATTCCTAGACCGGCAAGGCACGGCTCCAGGTGGCCGTGTTAGAGAGACAGTGTCTCGTTAACACGAGGGACACGGCGGGCTGGAGCGCGCCCACGTGAGGCCAGGACAGGTGCTGAGAGGCGAAGTTCACTCGGCGCAGTGATGCAAGCTGCGGGTCACGGGGTGTATATATTTGTCCGCATTGTATATTGTATTTATTGTATATTTTGTGATTAGAGAATTTGCTCGGAGGAGCAATAAAATCGGATTTAATAAAAACAAGTCCCTCTCCGCGTAGGTTTTCGCTGGGTACACTGTACTTTCCTTCCAGAAGCCCAAATACATACTGCCTATACTAATTTACCTACTGATTGAATTGTCCCCCGCCCGCCCCGTGCTCTGCGATTGACTTGCGTCCCATCGTAGGTATGGCTCTGCCTTATGCCATGTGTCTGTTGGAACAGTCTCCGGCTCATCGCCACCTTTTAAATAATTAAGCAGTGACTGGCGCCCTGTGTCTGCCGGGATAGGCTCCGGCTCACCGCGACCCTCTACAGGACTAAGCGGTTTCTGACAATGAGATGAGATGAGGAAGCATGGACTGATAATACTGATGATGACTTAGACCCCACTCTCCTTTTCAGGGTCAGACGCACGCTTTGGTCAAACCGGCGGAACATATCTCTCTTTGAGGACAAAACACGCGTTCAAAACGTCTATCCATTGACGGAGTGAGGCTTTAATTTGGTAAATAATTAGCGTCATAATATGTACACTGATTCGTGTACGTGTGTTTGTCTCTGCCATTTATTGGGTACCATCCACTCCGGTCGCGTGGCAAAACGCGCGCCGAACACTTCAAAGTCCCAATCATTCCACCTCCTCCTCCTCCTCCTCGTCGTCCCTCTGTGACATCGCTCGGAGCGCGGCGCGTAGGAGGAGAGGTGACCCGCGCCCTCTTGCTGCTGCTGCTGTGTTGGGGGTGACGACGCAAGTCCCAGCCATGGCTGAAGAGACGCCCGCCGCCAAGGACTCGTCTCGAAAGTCTAAGAAGAGAGGTGAGGAGGTTATCGAGGACACCCGGAGCGCGCTGTGCCCTCTGAGGAGAGGCGATGCCGACTCGGAACAATAAAGTCCGAGAGTAGATTTAATTGGTGGCGCTGCCGGCTAATGCAGTGCCATTGTCTCGTGGATCCCCTAGGTCGACTCAGCCTTAATTGAGTAGCTTGTGTGTCTGGGTGTAAACACCGTCAATGGGGATCTAAATAATGCGGCCGGGCGGGCCAGTGCCCCCCCCCCCCTAATCGCTGTGCAGCCCTTAATACGTGCTCACACCTGTCCCAGTTGTGTTGTCTCTAACAGCTCATACCGGGGCTAATGTCTTGTTTCGATGTGTAGTGTTTCCGCGGTGAGTTTGTGTGTTTGGTGTGTATCTCGCTGTTGCGTGTGTCTGTGCCGCCGGATCATACATAAAGACCGTCGTCGTAAATCTCTGATCCTTCATTCAGAATGAGCGCGTGTGTATGCGTTTCTGTGCGTTGTGTGTTATATTGCTGTGTGTGTTGTTTTTCGCTCTGTTGTGTATGTTGTGCCCCTGTGTGTATGGCTGTGTGCAGGTCTGTATAATGTATGTGGGTGGAGTGGTGGCATTACGTGGTCTTAAAGTGCATCTGGCTTGGCACAGACGCCGTGGGACGTCACCGCCACATAGTGGGGAACGGCGGTCGTTGTGATTGGCAAAGTGATTCGCGACTTGGTGCACCGCGTTACGAAGCCATGGCGACGAGTTCGACTCCCGACCACGGCCAACATCAGCGGCCAATATCCCAACGCGTGGCGTCTCTCCGCAGGGAAAGACCGCAGTGAAGACGAACTGACCCGGCTCTTCTCGGGGGAAGGCGTGAGCTACCGGGCTAAGATCATCGGCTCGGAGCCCGTGACCGCTCCTTCTGGACACAAGATCTGCGAGGACGCCATGATGAAGCTCAAGGTACGCGACCTGACATCCCACACCGCCCAGCTCTCTCCCCCTTCCCTCTGCCTTTTCGGTTTTCTACAGCACCACACGTTCCATCTCACTGCCATCTCCCTCTATATCCCTTGTGTCGGACCAATGCTGCTGAAATTATTTCGCAGTCTCAGGAGCCCGTGTGGCCAATGGAAGTGTTCAATAACACTCGTGTATTACCCGGGGTGACAATCGTCTTCATCATTACGTTTGTTTGCCGGTTTGTTTGTGCATTTATTAGAATTACGTTCAAATGTCAATTGTCACTGATAAGCGCTTTATTTTTGTAAATGTTATGCGAGGACAAAATCTGTTTCACATCCGTTCAACATTTGATTCGGTCCAGCAAGATGTTAATGGTATCTTACAAAACACAATGTAGTCAAATCCGTGCTTGGTAAATGATTAATTCAGGAAGCGGTTGTCCCATCTCATGTTGTCTACTTGAAACAGAGTCAACAGACAGTCTTGTTTATTTTATTGTGGCGGGACAGATATGGGGAGCAGGCCCATTGTCCGCTGAATTTTCTCTCAATGATGAGGATTTACTGATGTAGTGTTTCACTGCTCGATGCATGACGCTTGCTTTCCAAAGCTCTTCTTTTAGGGTAGCCCTGTCGAGCGTTTCCCCTCTTACCTTCGCGACGTTTCGCCCACCCCCCTCGACGTTAGAGGTGTGGTGCCCGACGGAGAACCCTCTCGTACAGAGTTGAACTCGTCGCATCTCCGCCAGGCACCCGGGTTCCGATGTGCGCGTGCGGCCACGTGGCGCGGGCTTCTGACGACTTCGCCGGCAACAGCAACGACGCCCGCAATCATTCCGCGATGCGCTCACCCAGCCAGCGACAGATGAGCAGAGATTTCTGGGTTTTCGATGCTTTATTAACAGAGCTTAACGACCGGGGTAACTCCGCGCATCAACTCCTACCACCCACACGCTCAGCGCGCCCACACGTAACCTTGCGGACCTGCATGCTACGCGGCCTCCTCGCCGATTCCCCGGAGAGCCCTCTCGCGCTTGTGCGCACGCGTTTACAAATCTCTCCCCGCAGTGCGCTGCGCGGTTGACTACTCCCCGTCACTCCCCGTCGCTCTCCGACCCACGTGATGTTTACGATCTCCACGATGGCCTCGAGTTACCCGTCGCAACGCACCTAGCCTGTCACGCGCGCGAGGCTGGGCACCACAAGGGCATATGCTCCAGGGTGTCTCAGCACGTGCCTCAAGTTGTCTCCAATGACACGGCTATCCCGGATGATGACGCTTGTTGCAGGCAGTGGCGTCGGCGTCGCGAGCCCGGGGTCAGCACAAGCAGCGCGTGGCGCTCAGCATCTCCTTCAAGGGCATCCGTGTCTCTGATGAGAAGAGCGGAGTGCGTACCGCCCCACCCCGTGTCACAGGAATCCCACATCTAGAGCTTGCTAGCTCGCTGGGTACTCTTTGCTGTAATAATAATAAAAATACACATCTATCTATAGCAGTGATAGTGATTTCTCCTGCACGGTGTCCATACTGCATCTTGGTTGATCAATGGGTGCTGAGGAGAACTACTGTTTTAAGGCATTATTAGCGTTAAATGTTGCGATAAATGTCGTGGCTTGTGGTATCAGTAGGGGGTACTTACGTCAATTCACGACGTACAAAGTAGGGATATAACCCCCCAACCCCCCCAACCTCTTGCTGTTACAACGGTCACAACTAACATCAGGGACCGCCACACAGTTGAATCGTTTTGGGGGCACCGCCCTAGACATTCAGTATTAATACCTGATACTCTGTGTAAAACATTGCACTGGGGAGACAAAGGCGGACGGTATTGTTCAGCCACGCACCGGCCGCAATCCTGTGTGTCGGCTGTTCCACTGCACCGTCAGCTCACAGGCAGCAAGGTCCATCTGACACGAGAGCTGTTCGCACCCTTGTGTCACCATTGGCACTTTGTACTCACGCGCAGTCTCATTCAAGCCCTTGCTCGTGTACTTGGGCGATCGGCGCCTCCGCTAAGTATGCTGCCCCCCCCCCAGCACCCGAACCGCTGCAGTGACCGAATGACCCACTGACCCCGCAGGTCACCGAGTACGAGCACCCAATCGGCTTCATTTCCTACGTGGCTCGCGATACATCGGACCCGCGAGCCTTTGGCTACGTGTGCGGAGCGACAGGAGCACATTGCTTCTATGCCGTCAAGACGGTGCAGCAGGTGAGTGCAGGCAACCCCCAAACTCGCCCTGCTCCCCCGGCCAATGGATCGTAGCTTCATCTTGCTGGAAGGATTTGTCTGTTCCAATGAATCGCGGAGGTGTGTGGTCTAGATGTTGGCACTGTAAGGGTCGGCAGCGTGACGAATAAGTGGATCCTGTTGTGCGGTGACGCCAGCAGGAGGCGAGCAGCAACTATGGTACAAACAGCTCTCTTTATTTCAGAGTGCGGAGATACAGCCGACTGGAGCAGTACACAGGCACGCGATAGCGCGAAGTGAGGTGAAGTTCCGGCCCCGCTCCTATGGCGTAGGCCGGTTTATATAGGACCCCGTTATTGCCCTGCTTGGGTGCCCGTGCACAGGTAAGTGGATTATTATGCACCTGTGCACGGGTAAGTGAATTATTAGGCAGGCGTCCCAATCAGGGCGGAAAGGACCGCCATACAACCCTTACAGGCACTCCTGTTAGAATCTCCCTTGGTGGACAGGTTTCGAGGCTCGCGCTCCTGCTCGGATCCCCGATGGTGAACAGCGGTAGTTTCCAGAGAGATAACGATCT
Source organism: Mordacia mordax (assembly GCA_036362905.1). Lineage (NCBI taxonomy): Eukaryota > Metazoa > Chordata > Hyperoartia > Petromyzontiformes > Petromyzontidae > Mordacia > Mordacia mordax. The sequence goes on along the minus strand of JAZEWT010000019.1, from coordinate 6,806,155 downwards.
GATGAACCTAAAGGAGGTTGGCAATAAGAAGGGCATCCGGACATAAAGTTTTGCTCCAATACCCCTACCTTTGAGAAGGCAACCTGCCAACGCAGGTAACCCTGGAAAGAGGCCATTTAAATTGGCTGCATGCTTCAATTGTCTTGGTGTCTCCATCAGTTAGATATGTTATAATTGTTGTGAAAGAAAATAAAGTATTCAAACGCAAATTGCTCAAGATATGATGCGGGCCTTGTCATTAGAATTTTTGTCTCCATTAACCGCAATTCATCATCATTATCGTCAACCATTGTTGTCATCCATTGTTATAATCAACATCATCATCCGTGGTTATCTGCAATCATCATTGCCATGAATACCATCCTGCGCTGATAATCATCAATCTCATCCGTCGTTAATGATCACCATCATCAACCGTTGTTCATCGCCATCATTCTGGAACCATCGTCCAGTATAATCAGCCATACATCATCATTAGCCCCATCGCCTGCATAATCCCAACACTCTCCTTCGCTGCCCCTTGCTACCCCTTGCTGCCCCTTGCTACCCCTTGCTGCCCCTTGCTACCCCTTGCTGCCCCTTGCTACCCCTTGCTGCCCCTTGCTACCCCTTGCTGCCCCTTGCTGCCCCTTGGCTGCCTTTTGGCTGCCCCTTGGCTGCTCCCGTGTAGGCCGAACCCCTGGTCATGGACATTCACGACGTCTTCCAGCTGCTGCGGAGCAACAGAGGGCAGCAGCCCCAGAGTGCGGGGGGAGGTGCCATTGTTGAACAGGTGAAGGCTTGGGAGCATTCAGGGGACAATGATGGGTCCGTGAGGGTCACACCCACAGTGATCATCATCATTATCAAAACCCGCTTAACCCTGTATGGGGTTGCGGGGGGGGGGCTGGAGCCTATCTCGGCAGAACGAGGGCGCAAGGCAGGGCTATACTCAAGATTTGGCGCCAGTACATTGCAACCCACAGTGATAGTTGGTCACAAAATATTCCTTCGACCGCCCTGTCTCCCCACAGCTCAGATACTCTTCAATGCCATCGCTCTAGGCTTATACGGATTTCCATTTATAGTGGCCACACATGTCTTCTCAGCAACTCAAAGCACCCTGCATCGCACATCAATGCACAGCTGCAGTCTAAACCAAGGGGATGCCAGTGGCAGCTGTCCCTGTGCGGCATGAGATGTACGCAGCGCGAGCAAATGGGCAATTGTTTGCCACTAGAAGGCAACGTTCAGGTTCGCCTCCAAGTTGGCGACGCATTCTCCTTACAATAAATTTTGCGAGTTTTGATCGGGAGTAGACTTAGTCAATCATTTACTCAGCCAAACCTACATCAATAGCCATTAGCCAATCATTGCTTCTGGTGAGATAAATCGAGTACCACTTTGTTGGAATTCATCAGTGCTCATCCCATAGACAGTGGATTCCGTTGTACAGCCATAGTAACATGGAATTATACAAAGGCTCACGACTTGTATAAACTTAATTTCACACTGTCTGCTATGTGGCAAGACATTCGTATACAAATATGATAAGCGTGTAAAGTATCTCTCATTGTCAGAAACCGCTCAGTCCTGTACAGGGTCGCGGTGAGCCGGAGCCAATCCCGGCAGACACAGGGCGCAAGACAGGGATATACTCACGATGGGACGCCAGTCCATCACCGGGCACTGTGGGCAATTTAGTCTGCAAGCCAATTAACCTATGCAGCAGCATGTTTTTTGGACTTTGGGAGGAAACCGGAGTGCCCGGCAAAAACCCACGCGGACACGGGGAGAGAACATGCAAACTCCACACAGAAAAGCACCCGAGCCGAGATTCGAACCAGGGACCTTCTTGCTGTGAGGCGACAGCGCTACTTACTGGGCCACCGCGCCGCCCGCGTGCACAGTATGTGATTCTAAAATCAGTTTGATCTCACAGATCACCTCAACCTTTTTCCCCTCCTCGCCGCTTGCCACGGTTAAACAAAAGGCGACAGAGAGGAACAACAATTAAAATTAAAAGGGCGCCCACGTGCGCGCCACCTGCTCCCGCACATCAAAGGGCGCGGCGATGTTGAAACGCTGGGCCACGAGCGCGTGGCTCCGTGGCATTAATCACTGACGCGTTCACGTGGAACGGCACTCATTTACACGGGGGGGGGGCGGGGGGCGCCAGCGATGAGCGGAGGATTATAAACGACCCCCCCCTCCTACCCCAGTATCGTGGTCCACATATCTCGTAAACCACATTTAATTGTACAAAACCTTTAATGGTTTGTATCTAACCCCAAAAATTAATTTTGTGGATGTGTTTTTTACGTCGATGGGTGGGTAATGTGATGTAAGCAATATGTAAACATAACTTATATAATTGTTACGTTATTGATATCAAATAAATAGGTAAGGGTTGTATATATTTTTTGAGTATATAAAAATTATAATTGCACTTCCAGAGCGCTTTTCACCCGAGGGTCACAAAGCGCTGCACAGAGCTGCGGAGAGAACGGCATGTCGGCAACAACAACGACATAAGACGAGCAAATCAGCAACAATGTTTTTTTGTTTTTTGTTACAAATCTGAGCTGTGGAGAGAACGGCTTGTCAACAACAACAACATCAGAACAGTTCAACTGAAAGTCATATAATGGCTATAATTTAGAGGACATAAAATCAACGCAATATATATATAATTGTTCAGCAAACAAGGAAGGAATAAATGTTCCCGAGCAGGCGCAGGTCGGCAGTGGGCCATCATCCCAGCATGACAGCATTGAGCCGCATCAACAGTCCGAGGCAGTTGACTTGAAATCCTTACGGAACAAGTGAGTCTTGAGATGAGATTTGAAGATGTCCAGGGACTCAGCTCATTGAATCTACAATGGACGGGCGTTCCAGCGTTTGGGAGCAGCGCGCGAGAAGGCTCTGTCACCCATCGAATGGAGGTGTGATCTGGGCACATGCAGCAAGCAGCCCGTATTGGACAATCTAAGTTGTCGTGTTGAGGAGGGTGCCTGAAGTAGGTCACGGATGTATGTCGGAGCAGCGCCAGTGAGAGCCTTTTAGGTGAGAAGGAGGATCTTGAATTCAATCCTGTATTTAACCGGTAACCAGCAGAGAGACATCAGTACTGGGGATATGTGATCGTGGATGGGTGTGCGAGTGAGGACTCCAGCAGCCGCATTCTGCACACGTTGGAGACGATTGATCAGGTTGGCAGGGGTGCCAGGGAGCAGTGCATTGCAGTAATCGATTCGTGAAGAGTTGATATATGAGTAAGCTAAGGAAAAAAGTTAGCGGTCGATTAAATAAGCGTAACAAGACATCTAGAACACCCTGTACATGTGTTCTTGTATTGTATGTACAAGCAGAGTACCCGCCCTATGGGGAAACTTGTTCCAGCATGTAACACGTTTTTTCCAACGTGCCCCCCACTCGAACTTGCAAGGACTAGATGAAGAAGTTTCAGAGTGTCTGGAGAAACCTCCAAAGCATGTAGGAAGAGACAATCAAAGCACAGTTGTTCGGATTAGATGATAGCAGTCAGACACATGGCCTGCTGTATTGGGGTTGTGCTGTGTAAGCGCCGTGCCATTTACAGCCGCACCAAATGTTGTAGTTCCTCTCTTGGCCGAGTGTCCGTGTCCAAGTGCGTTCGTTGTGTTTTTTCCTGCAGAAGAACTTTCAGCACCAGGCCCTGTTTGGGGAAATCAGCACCTCAATTGAGCCTCCCTCTCCCATGGTAATGCATGCCTGCCCCCCAACCCACCCGACAACACAAACCAGTTACATCCACAGAGCCAATACCAGGGGCGGCACGGTGGCCCAGTGGGTAGCGCTGTCGCCTCACAGCAAGAAGGTCCCGGTTTCGAATCTCGGCTCAGGTGCCTTTCTGTGTGGAGTTTGCATGTTCTCTCCTCCTGCCCGCGTGGGTTTTTTCCGGGCACTTCGGTTTCCTCCCACAGTCCAAAAAACGTGCTGCTGCATAGGTTAATTGGCATGCAGACTGAATTGCCTTCAGTGCCCGGTGATGGACTGGCGTCCCATCGTGGGCATATCCCTGCTTTGCGCCCTGTGTCTGCCGGGATAGGCTCCAGCTCACCGCGACCCTGTACAGGATTAAGCGGTTTCTGACAATGAGATGAGACCTATTCAATATGCGCTCACTACAATCAATCCCTCTATGTGTGCATGTGTGTGCGCGTGCGCCTATGTCATCACTTAGAGCCCCGCTGAAGGGTGGCCGAACCCCACTTGGGGGTCACCATGCGATCTCTCAGAACTCATCCGGGGTCCCTCCTCGGGACTCGAGAATGCAGTCGCTCCTCTGGGTCCTGCCTCGGTGGCCCACGTGGCAAGCGGCGCGGCCAAGAGCGTCGTGGTGCTGCTGGACGGCGCGTGCGGAGGCGAGACCGACACAGACGACGTCGATCACGTGTCTGCACAGGTGCAGCGCTGTGCCTCCTCTCGACCCTTTCCGTTGTAAATCGTTTTTTTTTTTACAAAGTAACCGCCTCCAGAGTGGTTTGCGACCGCCTAGGCCAGATCTGCGCAGGCCGCTCAATGGCCATGTGCGCATTCTAGTGGGCTGGTTATGACGTCACAACGGTTTGTCAACCAATAAGAGGCCAGGAAATTATCAGTGATCTTACACACATCATCCCGATTGTCTATGGAATTCTGTATGGATATTGACTATAGCTACGGTTTTATATCATTCTAGTGTTTCACATTATCTACATTTTAACATATTTTAAGCTTAGCTATGTACAGCACTTTGGGAACCGTGGGTGAAAAGGGCTTATAAATGGACATTGTTACGAGAGTGCCTTTATGGTGGCCTTTGTCCTCCGCGGCCAGGTTGGTTTCTCACCATCACCGCTAGATGGCGATGATGCGATCAGCTCCGAGCCGAGAGAACAGCCGATGGCTGTTGTCATGTGACACGACCGGAAAATAGGAGCACTGAATAAAGTGGAATGACACCACAACTGCCGCCAACATACAGAGATCTCTTGGCATCGTGCATCTTGATTCGAGTTGAGGCTACAAACGACTTTTGTTTTCCAGGCTCATCCGTTGAGTGCAGGTAGATCGGTTGAGAACGTTTAGATCTATGGGGGTTTATTCTTACAGTACAAAGTACTCAGCTTGCAAGCTCTAGATGTGGGTTTCTTGCGGCACAACAAACGTCCAAAGTGCAATGTGATGGCAGTGGCTTCTTCATCATCCCACGTGTTTTCCCAGGAGACCTGGTCTGGTGGCAGCAACGACACTGTCGCACTATCACCGTGATCATTATTCATAATCAACACCATTGCATGCAGTCTCACACCTCATGTCACTCCTGACTCTGGGAAGAAATGAGCTGGTAGGAGGCCACAGCTGGTGCATCATCATCATCACGGGCTTGCCACGTATTTCAGTCAGTCCACCTGGGTGTGTTACTGGCGACTGGAAAAAACCCCGAGAGTTTGAGCGGCAGGGTGGCACAGTGGTAACATCTGCGCCTCACAGAAAGAATGGTCTTGTCCGAGCAGGTTCGATCTCTGCCTTAGACACCTTTCTGTCTGGAGTTTGTGTATTCTCTCCCTATTCTGTGTGGGTTTTCTCCAGGCTCTCCGGTTTTCTCCTACAACTTAAAAAAAAAACCTCATTAATTAATTGACCGATGACATCCTAATATATGGCGGCGCGGTGGCCCAGTGGTTAGCGCTGACGCCTCACAGCAATAAGGTCCCGGGTTCGAATCTCTCGGCTCGGGTGCCTTTCTGTGTGGAGTTTGCATGCTCTCCCCGTGTCCGCGTGGGTTTTCGCCGGGTACTCCGGTTTCCTCCCACAGTCCAAAAGCATGCTCCTGGATAGGTTGATTGGCTCGCAGACTAAAATTGTCCCGCAATACCCGGCGATGGACTGGCGTCGTCGGGTGTATTCCTGCCTTACGCCCTGTGTTTCCGGGATAGACTCCGGCTCATCGTGACCCTATATAGGATTAAGCGGTTTCAGACAATGAGATGAGATGAGATCCTAATATATAGGAAGCAGTGGGTGGCCACATGGCGCTGGCAAAACCACCTGGCCTGCTCCTCCTCCGCCTCTCTGTGCTTTCCTCGTGCCTCTGAGTCGTTCTCTATCGAATGAATACCTTCGACAGTGAATGAATATGTGCGCGTTGTAAGTGTAAAGTCATTACTATTATTGTTTTTTTTGAAAACTTGAACCAGAAGCGCAAACTGGGTTCGTGAGGTTTCATGGGAAACCCAGCACATCACGTTTAACATGCAGTTTATTGATGGGGTTATTCTCAGTGCTCTAGTTTAGATCTCTATCCATGTAATATCATGCATCGATTTAGAAACATGGCCTTTTGACGTGCATCGATGACTTGAATGTTATGATATAATGGTACGAAATTAAATAATGCAAATTAAATGTGTGTTTAGGTTAATGGAACAGATGGACATTTTGACCAAATCGTCAAAAAACATGACCTTGCAAATTTGCTATTGTTGTTGATGTAGGAATCGCCATATTTTCTCAAACGAATCAGACAGAAAGGAACATTAAAACACATAAGCATCGGCTGTAAATTGGAATTATATTTAAATGCTACGCTATTACAACTTTTTTGATGACTGTCATCAACATGCCATTTATTTTTCTCTTTTGTTCTTCTGAACGTACGACATTCATCATCTGGTGAATCCGATGATCAGCCGCGTTGCAGATAATGCGCCTGTGCCTGTATCTCTGTACAAACGTGTGTGTGTCAGCGCAGGCGCCTCTTGGAGCTGCCCTCGATGACAGTCCACTGTATGCCTCTGTCTCCAAACGCTCCCAACCAGAGGCGCAGCAGGCTGACCCATTCGCTCTCCCTCCACTCTCTTTTGACGATGATTTCACCGCTTCATTGGTGGGGCCACCCGTTACTTCGGAGGCAAATAGGGTCCCGACGAGCATCACGATTCCTTCGCCTCTGGGAGACGGGCTTCCTGTGCCGGCCGTGGCGAGTGGCTCAGTTGCTTTAGCTGGACCTCCTCAAGCAGTTCCACCTTTAGGATTTCAACAGCAGCAGCAGCAGGGACAACAGCGGCAGCAGCAGCAGACAGGGCGCTTGATGCCACAGATGACCCAAGCAGCTGCTATTCTGGCCAGCATGGCCAATCAGGCCAGCGTGCAGCAAAACTCGGGATCGTCACAGCCCACAGGAAGCAACGTCTACAGAGAGGCGTTTGCAGGGCTTGAGCAGCCAACAGCGGTCTCTCAACAAGCGTGGCTCCCACAGGGCCAGGCCCTACAGCCAGCATGGCCTGCTCCGGGTCAAATTGCCCAACAAGCGTGGCCGTTATCGGGTCAGGTCACCCAACAAGCATGGCCGTCGCCGGGTCAGGTCACCCAACAAGCGTGGCCGTCGCCGGGTCAGGTCACCCAACAAGCGTGGCCCGCTCCACACCAAGCCTTTCAGCCTGTGTGGCCTCAAAATCAAGGCTTTCAGCCCGCGTGGCCATCGCAAAATGAAGCCTTCCAGTCCAGCTGGCCGTCCCCCAACCTGGGCCCTGGCAGCGGCGGCCAGGCCTCCGGCGTGAAAGTGGCGCCAGACGTGGAGCTGGACCTGGCGCTGGGTGGGGACCCCGCGGTGAGCGTGTTCCCGGAGACCGCCCCGGAACCGCCCACCGCCCAACGACCTGGGCCCGCGCTGCCCCCCACATACGCAGGGCCGGACCCGTTCGGTGGCCTGATGGGAGGTGTGAAGGCAACCACCAAGGTGCTTATCATCTGTAGCTGTTATCCTCTGTCTGGCGAATTGTCTTAATTGTCTCGTCCACCTTCTGAGCTTGGGCTGCAAAACACTACCTACTGAGCCCCTCTCTGAAAAGTATAAATGATCAGAAAATTAACGTTGTGCAGTGCCGTGAGATGCGATGATGCGACATGGTGTGCAGTAGAGGGAAGTGCTAAATGTACTGTTGTACTGTGCTTCCATGCTCCCAGACTTTGTTTTCATCAACCCTCACGGACCAGTTCGATGAAGTATGGTCAGACATACCAAATATACTATACACGACGGAGGGAACCCATTGTACAGCAGCGGGTTTAATGGGTTTACGTGACATCCGCAGCCACTAGAGGTCGCTACATTAATTACAAATGTAAACAGAAAAACTTCCATAAGATTACAACAGGTTTCACCGTATCTGGCGATTATGCAGGTGTTAAGATCTTAACACCTTAACACTTGCATAATCGCCAGATACGGTAAAACCTGTTGTAATCTTATATTCGTATACTGGCAAAAAAGTACCCATACAGAAAAACTTCCATCGAACCACAATGGGAAACGGTGACGAATCGCGCGAGAGTGAGTTGTCACATCCCTACTAACGAGATGGGGTGGAAATTAAAGTACTCTGCTGTCGTGTCTGTCTGTCTGTATGCGCATGCACAAGCAGTACTCGCCCCTGCGAATCTCGAAGGCTAACCCAGCTGGGTTGTCTTTGTCTTTGTGCGTGCAGTGAGAGCCACGCATCGGAAGCAAGCGAGCAAGGATGGTGGCGTTAACACACACACACACAAGTGCGTCTGCCTCGGTGCCACCACACACCTCTGCACGAAGCCCCTTCTTGAAACACCATCGCGCTCTTCCCTGCCACGTGCCATTGATCATTGGTCAAGCATTCTCTCAATGTTAATCGGTCCTCTTGAGGTCACATAGTACGAGATGTCGCGTTCAAAAGGGCGGTGGGGGGTCGGTAAGGTAAAGATTCCCTGGATAGCCCCAACAGACTTTTTGGGGCAAGTGCTGTTGGTCGGCACGGGACGGTTCGGTGCGCAGCACCACACCCGGCCGCCTTTGTCTCCCTAGCAGGAAACCACCGCTTGACAACCAACATCACCCCCACGCAGCAAGGGAAAAGCACATTCACATGAGCGCGTCGGAAGTGTCTATTCATCATCCGGTGCATGATGCTTGGGAACAATTAATAATAATTACACTTCTGGAGCGTTTTTCACCCGAGGGTCACAAAGCGCTGCATAGAGCTGCGGAGAGAACTGCAAGGCAACAACAACGACATAAGATCTCGTTCGGTGTTCAAACACTAGACTCTATAGGCGATGTTACCTGTATCTACAATACCATTGTCCATATTTACAAGTGCCCTCTCAAAATCTTCAATTGCACCTGACTGTTGAAACACACGTTATGCATGTACATGTGTACTTCGCTAAGTCAATATTTTCATGGATGTCATGATTAGTCCACACATTGAGTCCGATAAATATTCACCGCTTAGATTCAGTGTGTAAGCGTTACCTATGCAACATAAATGCACTTGTCTGTCTTTGTGTAGCTATCTCATCTCATTGTCAGAAACCGCTTAGTCCTGTACAGGGTCGAGGTGAGCCGGAGCCTATCCCGGCAGACACAGGGCGCAAGGCAGGGATACACCCACAATGAGACGCCAGTACATCACCGGGCACTGCGGGCAATTTAGTCTGCAAGCCAATTAACCTATGCAGCAGCACGTTTTTTGGACTGTGGGAGGAAACCGGAGTGCCTGGCAAAAACCCATGCGGACACGGGGAGAGAGCATGCAAACTTCATACAAAGGCACCCGAGCTGAGATTCGAACCCGGAACCTTCTTGCTGGGAGGCGACAGCGCTACCCACTGTGCCACCGTGCCACCCGTGTAGCTATTAGTACATTAATGTTTGCGTTCAGAGAAACATTCTTGTGTAATGCTGTGTTTTAAACAAAGAAATCTAATAATCTGTTTTAATATAATTTCATCATCATAGCACTCAGCCATGACCACCGTATTGATGTTTGTTACTTGTGTAGGAAATTGCCATAGAACGGTGGCACAAGTTCGATCTCCTGTGACGGCTAACGTCATTTCTGCCTCGACCTTCTCATTAATTCGCACTGACGAGCTTGGTGAAGTATAGTCAAATAGCCAAAATGGACTAACATTGCATGGGGAGGAGATAGTGATCCAGTTGTGTATTAGCTTTGGGCTGGCAGTTATTACTTTAATATACGGTAGTTTATTGTTGTACTGCACTTGTTCACCGATGTTCCGTTATGCTAGACTGTGAGTGTACTATATACTGTAATGACATCGTCATCTGTTTCCATATCCGTTATCAACTCTTTCTTGCTGTAACATTACCAGCAGCAAGAGTGACTTCAACATGAGCCAGCGATTTGTGTTCAGCCTAGGAGATCCATTCCCAATCGCAGTTTGTCTCTGCTGCGGCACAAGGTGAGCACAGGATGGGGCCTGCAAGGGTTGGTGGATCACGTGAAGACCATCGAAATCACCGAACCACGCTGGGCTGCGAGGTTGGAAGGATTGCGGCAGAACAGCGAATTGGTTCGTGCCTGCGATATCCCCTCGTATGCGTTGTGGGGCATTCCTCGGGGAATACCATTTCCTGTCGCACGCAGAACACCCCCTTATTAAAAGAGTAATTAGTCAAGCTCAGTTTTCTTCTTAATACGTATTTAGAGTCAATGAGGGTTTCCTGTTGAACTGCGGACCAGCAGTAGAACCAACAGCACCATCTTCACCAGCCGCCGTCGCTATAGCCTTCGTTTAGCTGTAGCAGAGGCAAAGATAAAGATCCCCCGTATAGTCTTAACTGACTGTGGGGCCAAGTGTAGTTTGCAAGCACCTCTTAAGGTCGACACAGCACGTGGCAATGTTCACAGCACGGACTACTCATCTGAAGCTAAGTCGATCTATGGGAAACCCAGGACCGGTTTAAAATATCGTCAGCGTTGTCGAGCCGTGAGCGGGATTCGAACTCAGGCTACCAAGTCTGCAGCCCCGGGTGCTGACCGCTGAACCAACGCTCTCCACAAGAAGATCTTTCGTCTCATTGTCAGAAACCGCGTAGTCTCGTACAGGGTCGCGGTGAGTCAAAGCCTATCCCGCAAGCACAGGGCGCAAGGCAGGGATATACCCAGGATGGGACGCTAGTCCATTACCGGGCACTGCGGGCAATTTCGTCTGCGAGCCAATTAACCTATGTAGCAGCATGTTTTTTGTTCCGTGGGAGGAAACCAGTGTGCCCGACGAAAACCCACGCAGACATGGGGAGAGCATGCAAACTCCACACAGAATGGCACCCGAGCCGAGGTTCAAACCCGGGACCTTCTTGCTGTGAGGCGACAGCGCTACCCACTGGGCCACCGTGCCGCCCTCCACAAGAAGATGATATAGACAAGTAATAGTAACCGATTTATGAGCAGCAATAACATAGACCCGCCACCCCAACCGGTGGATCCCGAGCGCCACCTACTGGTCGGGGGAAACCAGATCCAAGTGAACCTTGAGGTGCAAAAGGTTGAGAACCCCTGGCGTAGGCTGGAGGCGAAGGCATAGACCACACAGTAGAAGGAACAGCGTAAACACAAGGAAAAGCTGCCGACCTGTGTTTGTGTGGGCGGTGCCACGTAGCCAAATCATGGGCTCACTTCCTTCACAGCCTGCACGGTGACTCGGAGAGAGAGCGAGAGGACCACCTGCGTTGTTGACTGTGCCCAAGAGCGACTGTCAAAGCTGCACTCCCAACCCCGAGAGAGGTGAGAGAGAGAGAGAGAGAGCGCCGAGAAAGCGAGAAGCTCTCACGAGTAAAGATACAAGAGGCATCCCGATCGTCATGTCGGTAAGGGACAAAGCATGGCTTCGAGATGCCCGGGTTTAGCGAATGTTTGTGTTGGTATCTCGCGAGTCGCATCATCGGTGGTGTGTTTCGTGACTCTGAAAATGTGCCGGTATTGATTACGCTTCATGCTGGAGGAGAGCCTCACTTCGTCTCAGTACACTTCAGGAGGAAGGTCGGGCTGCTACATCGGAACGTTTGGCCAAATTCATAACTGGGAGTTCGGAGGCGATGGGAGTACAGTACGTA
>JAZEWT010000019.1:6769725-6794227 GCA_036362905.1 Mordacia mordax | reverse complement strand
GGACAAAATAACAGCACCATCGTATATAGGGGGGGGTGTAGCGCACAAAACTCCGCACAGATGGATGCAAGGATCCATTTCTGGACCAGTTACGTCACAAGGTTACTCGCACGTTCCTGTGTCACAGTGAACCGGTGCCAGTCCTGCTCAGCTTCCTGGATCCCGACGAGATGGGGCCATGCCGTGTGGTGTCGCGAGTCGTGGAGGACAATCGTTAGGACGCGAGCAATGCTGGCCCCTAATTGTGACTGGATCGGTCAGTTAAAAGGCAACGTTCACGGCGCATCCAGTGGGTTGCTATGTTAATGATAGATCAGCCTTTCTCGGTTACAGAAACGATGGAATGTTCGTTATATTTATTTGTAGTTTATCTCGACACAACGTCTATCGCCACAGTTCAAGCGAGTTCCTTGTTTACTGAGCTCATGTTTGCGATTATCCAGAGTTTGCTCAACTTAAAAAAAATAAACACGCGAGAGATGGGAAAAATGTTGAGGGTCAGGATGGAAATGTTTATTTAGTTAGTTTTAATTGCTGTCCCACGGTCTAGATTTTTAGACATCATCATTATCAATACTCGCTTAATCTTGTACAGGGTCAGCAGGACAATTAACCTAAGCAGCAGCGTGTCTTTGGATGATGGGAGGAACCCGGAGATTTTCACATACTGTATTAAATTATATGACGAATTGAAACGGAGAATAATAATTAAAAGTCCAGTGTGAGTCCACTGCTTGGTGAAGGAGGCATTACGATTTGGCTAAACCACGCAGATGATTGTTCGCGAGCACCTATTAAGCTCAGTACGGGACCAAACAGGGCGAGGACTCACTCACTCGCATGGGGGCCCACGATCAGTGCAGATAACAACCGCCACTGATAGAGCAACTACTGGGAACCAAAAACGCGGTGACCGGGTTCGTGGTGGAATCCGCCAACGACTGTCCCACCGCTCTGCGTCCTCAACATAAGGAATTACGATAAATAAATACGTGTGTGGGGCCGCACGGTGGCCCAGTGGGTAGCGCTGTCGCCTCACAGCAAGAAGGTCCCCAGTTCGAATCTCGGCTCGGGTGCCTTTCTGTGTGGAGAGTGCATGCTCTTCCCCGTGTCCACGTGGGTTTTCGCCGGGCACTCCGGTTTCCTCCCACAGTCCAAAAGAAAAACATGCTGTTGCCTATGTTAATTGGCTTACGACTAAATTGGCCTCAGTACCAGGTGATGGACTGGCGACCCATCGTGGGTATATCCCTCCCTTGCGCTCTGTGCCTGCCGGGATAGGCTCCGGCTCGCCGCGACCCCGTACAGGATTAAGTGGTTTCTGACAATGAGATGAGAAATGCGTGTGTGCTACGTGAGGCGGCACGTGTGTGGGTGGCAGAGTTGGTTGGGAAAATAAACCCCACTTCCATGGGTTTCGTTCCCCGCTTCGCGTTTTCGTTCAAAACACAAAGCTCGCTGCTGTTCTGGGGTTGTTGGCACGAGCAACAACAATAACCGCCGTTCGCCATCACGTGGCGGTGACGTCCCCACGGCGTCTGTGCCAGGTCAGGTGCACTTTGTGTTGGCACCACCTACAGACGCATGCCCAGTGCGTACTGGAGGTTTACTCGGTGTGCCGCGGTAACAAACAGCACCCTGTAATGATGTGGGTTTTCACGGCTCGGTGCATGATGATTGCTTCGAACAGCTGCTCTCGGGACAGCCGCGTCGATCGCTCCCTCTCTCCACCTCGCCACGTTTCGCCTCACACGTTAGAGGCATCCTCTCTAACACACCGGTGTGTTACAGAGCAAAGCCAGAACATTACACTCTCTAACATACAGGTGTGTTATAGAGCAAAGCCACAACGGTATACTCTCGAACACACTGGTGTGTTACAGAGCAAAGCCACAACGGTATACTCTCTAACATACAGGTGTGTTACAGAGCAAAGCCACAACGGTATACTCTCTAACATACAGGTGTGTTACAGAGCAAAGCCACAACGGTATACTCTCTAATATACAGGTGTGTTACAGAGCAAAGCCACAACGGTATACTCTCGAACACACCGGTGTGTTACAGAGCAAAGCCAGAACATTACACTCTCTAACATACAGGTGTGTTATAGAGCAAAGCCAGAACATTGCGTTCTTTAACACCGATTTGCTGCCACAGCTAGCCGACGCTGCAAGTCATAACACATTAGCACGTTCTGTGCAAGTGACAAAACCCTTTGCTAACCAGCTGTGGCAGGTGGAGCTGCGTTTACGACACTTTTAGTTTTATGAATCCAATAACACGGTATTGTTGTTGATCAACATTGTTGATCAACATTGTTGATCAACAATGTTGATCCCTCTATCCTACCCGTGACTCTCTCGTGTTCCTGCTCGGGCAGGAACTAAATCCTCTAAGCAAGTCTGTGTCGCGTGCAGTCACGCGATCCACTTGCTGACCGTAGATTAGGCAGAGAATGCATCAGGAATAACAGGTGGCTGTATTCTATACAATACATGTACACGCACAGTGATCCACTGCTGGATGATGTCCTCACTCCGTGCGGGTCGTGGTGCGTTATTCCATCACAGTGCGAACACGCCGTGTAGGTCTGCTGCTTGGTGGAGGTGGTCGGCAATAACGTGGGAGTATCGACGCACGCTTCGACGCGCCTCATTGACTTTACCGCTCTGTCCTCTGCTGCCCGCAGCACAGCGCCGTACGAATTGGGTTGAATCACCGCTGCTTCTCAAACAACGATGAATTGTAGCTGCACCTATAACACTGGTTGTGATTCGACTGCTAAAATTCGATGTAATTTTACTTGCAAATACGAAATGCTCACGGTGTAAATGCAACGTCTCGAGTGGCTACAGGAGAGGTAAATGCACTCTCACACGCACGTGTTTGAGCATTGCAATCTCCGGTGTTAGAATCGATCCTCGCCACGTTGCTGACGCGCCGCTGAATGCCGAGTAATAACGTTCGCGGTGTTCGTGTGCTGTGGCTTTCCTACGCCGCGCGTGTGGCGACGCGATCGGAACGCAGGACTTCGAAAACATCCGCAACGTCTTCAACACCACGCCTGCCCTGGCGCCTAAATCCTTGCCCAAGGCAAACCCCGGCGCAAGGGGGGGCACGCTCCCCACGCTTAGTCCCTCGCGCCCCACGAACCCCACGAATCCCTCGTCTCCATCGTCTCCATCGCAGATGAGGAGGCTGCGTGAGAACAGCGGCTGCTCCTCCCGGTCTTTAGTCCGGATGAAGAGCGAGGAGGAGCTCATCAGCAAATATGACAACGGCGTGATGCACCACGATACCGGCGTGGGCAACGTCAGGAAGAACACCTATAATGTGAGAGGTGCTTCCACCGGCGACGCCGCGTCTATCGGCTCGGCGATACCGAAGGCTCCTCAGCTCTCCGGCCCCAAGCTGCAGCCAGCGCGCTCATCTGTCCGTCACCAATCCTCGAGTTTCGCTCCCCTGGAGCCGAGCTCGCATCACGCGCAGTGGCCCGGCTCCGTACAGAAGGCGTCCATCAAGCGTCCGCTCACAGCACCCCCGTGCCTTCCTCCGGACGTCAACAGACTGCCGAGGGCATCCCCGAAAGTTGGGGGCAGAGGGGAAAGGACACCGCAGAGGAGAATTCTGCCCTCGAAGGCAGAGTTGGGACCACCGCCTGCCAAGCCGCCGCGACCGCCCGAGGGACTCAAGCGCTCAGGTTCGGCGTCAGCCGCAGACGGGGCGTTCAGAGCGCCAGGAGTGCCGAACACGCGCGCGGCACTCGCTTGAGCGCGCCGTTGAATAGCGTTTGGGTATTCGTGCTGTTCTCGTAGAACGAGGCCACCGTGGAGGTGATGTCGCCTGCGTGGTTTTGCCCAGTGATGTCATTCGTGAGTAATTTTCCAATTTAGCGAACTTGGAGCGCGGTGCCGGGCACGTGCGGTTTACCTTGTTTTTAATAACTCTCGTGGGATCTCTCGAGCGCACCGCGAAGCACGCGGCTTGTACATCATCGTTAATCCACCAGCGTGCATGCGGTAATAACGGGGGCGGTAGCTCGTTGCAATCGTGAACCCGTGCTCCTGGGGCAGCAAACATGTTACCCGCTGGGCCATGTCACTACCAGGAGCAGGATGAGAATGTGCAGGTGCTCATGGACTTTGGTTAATAACCCTTGTTTGCCGCACTTGGGGTAATAACGCATTGCTTGTGTGTGTGTGCGCGCTCATTGTGCCCCCTATGACGCGTGCAACCGTGTCAGTGCTGCCGCTGTGCCACGAGGTGGTGGCGGAGGATTCCAAGTTCTACAAGGGTGCAGAGTGAGTATGGGTTGAGCCGTGAATGAGCACACAATGAGTACAACTTTTTTAAAAAGGGAAAAGATTTTTGATGATTGCTTCGAAAATCTGCTCTCTCGGGACAGCCATATGGAGGGAGAGGGAGCGATCGACACGGCTGTCCCGAGAGAGCAGCTTTTCGAAGCTATCATCATGCATCGAGCCATGAAAACCTACATCATTAGAAAAGATGTTTGCCATTTCTGGAAATAAAAGCGTTGAAATCTCAAAAGAGCGCACAGACACCCTTCACAAAGTATCAAGTCTGCAAAAAAAGCAACACATGCTTGTGGAAAAATATGCAAACAAAATGCTTTGATAATGCATGCATTGTTGTTGAAATTTTACACATTGTGAAATATCAATTTGGTGTTTTAAGACTCAAACACTTGTATTATTGCCAGAAATGGTAACATTTTTTTTCTCTCTGTGACATTTTTGCACGAGCAAATAGGTACCCATTGACTTAACCACAACGTTTGTTTACGACAAAAGTGGGAGACCCGTAGAGCTTTTAATGAATCACTTCGAACCTGTCGGCGATGGACTGGCGTCCCGTCGTCGGGTGTATTCCTGCCTTACGCCCTGTGTTTCCGGGATAGGCTCCGGCTTACCGTGACCCTATATAAGATTAAGCGGTTTCAGATAATGAGATGAGACTTCGAACCTGTCCGATTCCATCAAGCCCTTGCAAGCTGAGCATGGCTTGATCGCGTACAATGCTTGGATGGGCGACCACTAAATACATAACGAGTGTTGGCGACTGTGGGGAAATGTGGAGGGCAGTGCGACTAAAAGCACGTCGCAAGTTGTGCTTTTGACTCGAGAACTTCGAGGAAGAGAACAAGAATTCACATTTACAAGCGACCTTGGCAGATAAACTGAGCCAATGTCCCCCGCCCCCGAAGGTGGAATTGTACATTACGTGTCCGCGTGGGTTTTTGCCGGGTACTCCGGTTTCCTCCCACAGTCCAAAAGCATGCTCCTGGATAGGTTGATTGGCTCGCAGACTAAAATTGTCCCGCAATGCCCGGCGATGGACCGGCGTCCCGTCGTCGGGTGTATTCCTGCCTTACGCCCTATGTTTCCGGGATAGGCTCCGGCTTCACCGTGACGCTATATAGGATTAAGCGGTTTCAGATAATGAGATGAGTGATCGTTCTGTGTGGGTGCATAGAAACCTACAACGGTAGTTTTTGTGCTCACCCAATTGTTGTTAAATGTCGGGAGGTGTTGCGTTTGCGCGCACGCAGCCTCGAGCTGACAGCGATCTCGATCTCAGCCGACACAGCGGCAAAACTTGTGGCAACACGGACGGGTTTTTTTTTTAAACCACGCGTTGAACAAATGCACGCTTTGCTTCCTTGTTGCGAGGCACTCCAAACTTAAATGCCTCTTGTTTCCTGAAACCGCCAAACTCGTTTTGCAATCTCATCCACACCATCTGCATGAGTTTCATATTCTCATAGCAAACACATGGCATAGACTAACATGTTGCTCATGAGTATTGGAGATCTTTGGTGTGATACACCAAAGCATATGCGTGAAAATAATTTATGTTCCTGAAAATTGCTCTCAAGAGCCAAGCGTTCCTCCTCTGCTCGAAACAGTTATCCCGAAAGAGCAGCTTTTAAATAAGAATTTACACATTGAACTATAAAAACCCATCTCAATACATTACTATTAGACTTTTACTCCTCATAATCTTCCGACTGTGCTTTCATGTACATTCATGTTGGATGTTTTTAACACCCAAAGGGATATCCAATTATTTTATTCTTCAACTCATTTGTCAACATGAAAATAGTTTGAAAAAAATAGGTCTGATGATTGCTTCGAAAAGCTGCTGTCTCGGGACAGCCGCGTCGATGGCTCTCTCTCCTCTCCTCGCGACGTTTCGCCTCACACGTTAGAGGCATCCTCAGGTGCACGCAGACTGCGCCTGAGGATCATCATCATGCATCGAGCCGTGAAAACCTACATCATTACAAAAATAGGCCTCGCCTCTGTATTCATGTGTGCCACCGTAGGAGAGGTGATGTGTTGGGCTTGATGACATCAAGACATAAGCCGTGTCACACTGGGCATGGCTTGTAGAGGGGTTTCCAGCCTTCACGTGGTATGACGTGTGGGGTAGTGTTATTTTTTTAAACCGGTAATTATCATCGACCATGTCTCTACCATCTGTGTGCTACAAAGGATGACTATTGTCTGAAGCGGTGACTATTCTTTTATTTATTTATAGGCAGTGTTACTGACAGGTTTGTTGATTTATTTTCGCGGATAAAATCGCTGATAGTTCTTCGTCAGCTTCATAGAGTAATCTACCACCTAGAGTTCAGTGCCTTACCCTCACGCTATGCTCGGCACTGAAGTCATGACCTCGGTTTGAGCTGAAGATATTAATCATTCACAACCTGCTTCACACAGTAACTAGGCATTACAGTATTTGGTGTACGAGCATTGACGTGTGTGTGTGTGTATGTGTGTATGTCGGTCAGCGGTTAGCGTGCAGGGCTACAAACCTAGCGACCAGAGTTCGAATCCCGCTCACTGTCAACACCAGTGACGATTTTCTAAACCTGGGCCTCCCCTAGCTCGATTCTGCCTCAAATGAGTACCTGGTGCAATGTATAAACATTGCCTCTAGGGAGACAAAGGCGGAAGGGCGTGGTGCTGGTCACCTACCTCCTTATGTGCCGTGTCGACCTTCATGGGTGCTTGCTATTGGCACTTGACCCTAGTCTCTCAGCCTATATGGGTGATCTTTGTCTTTGCACCTGTGCATGTGTAGGTGTGAGGGAAATTATGGTTAGCATATTGCTTGCATTCTTGCAGCCTTGGGTTCCTGCGACACATTACACCAGTGGTACTACCCTTGGGTTAACTCAGCCTCACAAGATTATCGTGTGCGGTGTGTACATGTCAGGACTGGCATGGCGCTGCTCACCACCACTGCCTCGTGTGCCGTCCACCCTCAATAGATATTCCCAAACTGCACTGGTCACTGGAGTCTATTAAAGGCTGTAATGGGGTAACTTTTCCTTGTACAGTGGTGATAAAGAGAACTGAATCAATAAATAACACACAAAATCTCCTTTTTCCTTTATTGAACAAAACGATCTACAATTTCATTGTAATGATGTAGGTTTTCACGGCTCGATGCATGATGATTGCTTCGAAAAGCTGCTCTCTCGGGACAGCCGCGTCGATCGCTCCCTCTCCCCCCCCCATCGAGGCATCCTCAGGCGCCTGAGGATGCCTCTAACGTGTGAGGCGAAACGTGGCGGTGGGGGGGGGAGAGGGGGAGCGATCGACGCGGCTGTCCCGAGACAGCAGCTTTTCGAAGCAATCACCACCATTTAATTCTTTGTCCGAAAACTACCGTAGATGTGTACGTGATTTGTCACTGTGTATGAAGGTGAGTGAGTTTTTATTCAGTGGAAAATGTACGGGGTTTGATTCCTCATTAAATGCTTTCTGGCTGGCTGGTAAATTGGCGTAGCCATTAAACTCATAGCCACATCCATCGCGAGGGATATACTGGATGTGTGGTGGCCCTGGTGTTGACTCAAAATCGAGGTTATTGACACTGAAACATCAGGATGAAGTTATGCCGTGGGTGTATATGTGCATGTGTGTTTGTATGCGGATGGATGTGCACAATGTTCCCGAGCATGTGTTTGCTCCAATTTTCTCCCCAGAGCCTTGGATGATGAGGACATCTACGACGACGTGGAGACAGACGTGCGTGAAGAACAGCAGGATGAGAATCCGGTGAGTATCCTCACACCATCATCGTTGTCGCCATCGTGAGCCGGGGCCAATCTACTGCGAGGCGAAGGCTTCACCAACCCGGCACACTCACAGTTGTGTGACACTGACATTCCAGCTTTTGACCTACGCATGCCTGATTTAATCAGATCAGGGTGCACGGTGGTGCAGTGAGGAAGTAGCGCTGCGGCCTCAGGGCAAGAAGTTCCTTGGTTCGATTCCTGGCTCGGGTGCTGCCTCTCTTTGTGAGACGTTTGCACGTTATCCCCGTGTCCTATGTGTTTTTGCTCGGTACTCCGGTTTCCTCACGCAGTCCAAAGACACGCTGCGTCGGTTGATTGTGAATGACCAAAATTGCCCTGAGACATTGTAACTTGCCTGCACCTCCCCACTGGACAATGCTTGCAAGAGCCACGCAGCTCAGTGGCGCCTTCCAGTTTAAATACAAACTAATCTGTCCATCTTCACTGTCGAAGTCTGTCGACTTGTACAGTACAAGTCCACTTTTGTCCTCACGAGCGGCAGTTGAATAACTGCAGACGTCCAGGCGGGTGAGCCACTTGCGAGACGGAACATTGAGATGGACTCGTGCTCTCAATGAGTGCATAGAACATGCACTAATTGAGGGCACGAGATGGTGGCAAAGCGTTTAGCTCATTGCACTGTGAACCCAGCGGCCCGAGTTCGATTCCGGGTCACGGCCACATTAGTGGCGAGTGATGGCTGAGCTGATGGTGTTTTCCCCCCTTGACTGATTCACACTGACCACGGTCAGGGGTGACACATGGCCCAGTGGAATTGCGGTCTCAGCTTTACAGACGTCAACAGTTAAATCCAGAGGCCACCTTGATTAATACTAGGGTGTATTAATAATAATATTTGTACTTCTGAAGCAATTTTCACCCGAGGGTCACCAAGCGCTGCACAGAGGCGTAGAGAGAACGGCATGACAACAAAATCTGAACAGCATATCAACAACATCTTTTTTAAGCTATGGGTACTTTTTTGCAAGTGTACATATGTAATAAGTAGAACAGGTTTTTACCATTGCTGACATTATTCACGTGTTAAGATCTTAAAACACCATAATAGACACATTTCGCAATGTGTCTAGTTTGCAAAAGCTACACATACTTGTGGCAAAATATGCAAACAGGAAGCTTTGATAAAATATGCATTGTCCATCAAACTGATTGGCTTACACCAGACATGGCTTTCTTTTGAGCCTAATTGTCAGTGTCAGCCAGATGATGCCAAAAGGCAGTCAGCTCAGAACAATGCAATATCAATGCTTAGTAGCTCAGGTGGAGCTGTTTAAGCTATGGGTACTTTTTTGCCAGTGTACAAATGTAAAAAGTAGAACAGGTACAAGCTTCTATGTGCTAGCAGTGACCAGTCAAATTTTCCAATTTAAAAAAATTACATCACCCATTACTCCATTATAATATTTTCAGCAATCGTTATTGCCAACCGCATTACTATATTACCCCAGTAATATAGTAAAGTGACTTGGTGAGGCTTTCCGGGGTAAACCTGTATAAAAGTAAAATATTGATAGTCTCTTTTCTGTTGTGTGATTAACGAATTGGTTAAACAACCCCCATGAACCACCAAGCATAGGGGGGCATTCATCCAGGATTGGCATAACAAAGAGGGTCATACATTTTTAAAATGTATGACATGAAGCCGATTTTCAAAGCACATGTCAGTCAGTTCAATCAGTTTTCATTTAAGCTGGAATGAACAGTTGAGCTATTTAGTTGTTCAGCGTGGAGGGGTAAAGCAAGTTTGAAAATCTCAGGGCACCGGGGAGCAATTAAGTCAGGGCAGTTAACTTGGGCAGCAGAACTGTCGCCACACAGCAAGAAAGTCTCGGTTCGAATCCCGGCCTGGGTGCCTTTCCATGTGGCGTTTGCGTGTTGTCTCTCCCCATGTCCGCGTGGGTTTTCGTCGAGTACTCCGGTTTTCTCCCACCGTCCAAAGACACGCTGCTGCCAAGGTTATTTGGCCTGCTGAGTAAATAACCCCAAAATGTGTGCCCTCTGATATCCTGGCATCACATCCTGGGTTTTCCCCCGCATTGTGCCTTTTGTCGGCCGAGATAGGCTCCGGTTTCCCACGATCCTGTACAGGTTTAATGAATGATTTAATAAATGTATTAACATAGAAAACACGTTTTTGAACTGTAGGAAGAGACCATAAAAGCTGGCAAAAATCCACACGAACACTGGTTGAACATGCAAACGCCACACAGAAAGGCACCTGAGTCAGGACTAGAACCCAGGTTATTCTTGCTCAAAGGCGGCAGCGCTACTTACTGCACCACCGTGCCACAACAAATAAACCATTGTTTTTTTCCCATCTTAAAATATGCACAATGTGCGTGAGTTGAGTGTGGAAAAGAATGTGGTCGGACTGGATGAGTAATGTGAAATAGTGATCCAGCGTTTGCGTAGAGCACATTCATGCGTGGAAACCTCATCTCGTTGTTAGCAACCGCTTAGTCCTGTACAGGGTCGCGGTGAGCCGGAGCCTATCCCGGTAGACACAGGGCGCAAGGCAGGGATATACCCACGATGGGACGCCAGTCCATCACCGGGCACTGCGGGCAATTTAGTCTGCAAGCCAATTAGCCTATGCAGCAGCATGTTTTTGGACTGTGGGAGGAAACCGGAGTGCCCGGCGAAAACCCATGAGGAACATGCAAACTCCACACAGAAAGGCACCCGAGCCGAGATTCGAGCCCGGGACTTCTTGTTGTGAGGCGACATCGCTACCCACTGGGCCACCGTGCCGTCCCTCATGCGCGGAAATGATAAGAAAATTACGCTGCAGAATACTGCACATCTTTGTCACGTACTTCCACGTGTGTGTTAAATGCAATTAAAACCACTCGTGTGCCTCTATAATGAGCACACGAGTGGGTTTCAGTTTCAGTTGCCACATTGCTGTGGGAGGAGAGAAGAAATGTGGACTTCAGTCGTAAATCTCTCATCTCATCTCATTATCTGAAACCGCTTAATCCTATATAGGGTCACGGTGAAGCCGGAGCCTATCCCGGAAACATAGGGCGTAAGGCAGGAATACACCCGACGACGGGACGCCGGTCCATCGCCGGGCATTGCGGGACAATTTTAGTCTGTGAGCCAATCAACCTATCCAGGAGCATGCTTTTGGACTATGGGAGGAAACCGGAGTACCCGGCGAAAACCCACGCGAACACGGGGAGAGCATGCAAACTCCACACAGAAAGGCACCGGAGCCGAGAGACTCGAACCCGGGACCTTCTTGCTGTGAGGCGTCAGCGCTAACCACTGCGCAACCGCGCCGCCCAGTCGTAAATCTCTTCAGTCAATGTTTTGCATATGTAAATGAGTAATACAATTGGATTGGTTTATCTCAGTGGCTCCCACATTGTGTGATTGTCAAATGCCTGACTGAGCTGTATGAGTAATGCATGGGCATATTAGGCCCGCAGCGATTTACACTCGTCACAATTGATTAATTGCTATGCTTAAAGAATAGTTTTTTTTAAATATGGTGCTTTGGGGCCTCTGGGTGGAAGGCGCTATATAAATGTAATCAGTTGTTATCATTATTAATGTAGCACCTTATTGGCTACAGGGATTGATGGTAATGTGGTCTCAAAAGCACGATTAAACCCGTGCGATTCAGGAACCACGCAGCCACAAATCTACTCGCGTGGAGTGTGTCTGTGAGTTGACCTCACGGTGTGTAAACATCAGCACTGGGAAGACTGGGTGTGCGCCATTCCAGCCTTAATAAAATCATCGCTAACGGCACTTGCCCCAATGGTCGAGTTAGACTACCTGGGAGATTTTTGTATTTGTGTGTGTGTGTGTAGGTATCACAGATGCCAAGAGGTAAGGATGTGCGGAGACGTAACGAGAGTAACGAGAGCGGGGATTACGATGACATTTTGACTCCCGGCAGAGGGTAAGGCATCGTGTCCGCATCCTTGCATGTAAATGATACAATTTATAACGCGTTGCGCAAATTTAAAGCGTGATCGCTTGCACTTGTGTCGATTTTCGCCACATATGTACTTGCCAAATTGGTCTCATCTCTCATTATCTGAAACCGCTTAGTCCTATACAGGGTCGCGGTGAGCCAGAGCCTATCCCGGTAGACACAGGGCGCAAGGCAAGGATATACCGACGATGGGACGCCAGTCCATCGCCGGGCACTGCGGGGCAATTTAGCCTGCGAGCCAATTAACCTATGCAGCAGCATGCTTTCGGACTGTGGGAGGAAACCGGAGTGCCCGGCGAAAACCCACGCGGACACGGGGAGAGCATGCAAACTCCACACAGAAATGCACCCGAGCCGAGAGATTCGAACCCGGGACATTCTTGCTGTGAGGCGACAGCGCTAACCACTGGGCCACCGTGCCGCCCTTGCCAAATTGGTAGCAAAACGAATTATGTTTACCACTGACGGTTATTAAAATAATTTTGAAAGTGTACTGACGGTAAACACCATTAAAATTGACAAAGTTAACAACACATAAGAGTTGGAATATAACGATGACTCGTTGCACATTTTCTTTCGTAAACGTGATGTCCAGGCAATTACAATAGCGAGTGGCACTGTGGCAGAATTTGAAGAAAGTGGATAAAACATGGATAATAATAATTGCACTTCTAGAGCGTTTATCACCCAAGGGTCACAAAACGCCGCACAGAGCTGTGGAGAGGTGAACCGGAGGATGACGCGCAAAGTTTTGCACAGATACATTCAAGATACCATGACTACGCTGCCACCTCGCAGCCCAGGCCTGTAAACACCGGGTATTTCAAGGCAGCCTCTCATTCCAATACTAACTAGGCCCAGGGGTGATTTGGGCTGAAATTCTGTTCCCAGAGTGAAAATCCCAGAGGAACCGTATTATGCTTTCATGGTCTAAATTATTGATGGAATGTTACATCCCAGAAGGCACATGAATAAACGAACTGCATTCTCAGAAAGTCCCGGCGATGGACTGGCGTCCCGTCGTCGGGTGTATTCCTGCCTTACGCCCTGTGTTTCCGGGATAGGCTCCGGCTCACCGTGACCCTATATAGGATTAAGCGGTTTCAGATAATGAGTATGAGTGAGTATGAGCATTCTCAGAAAGTCAACATTTTCTGGGGCTTCTTTAAAGTAGTGGTTTTCATGATAATTACATATAAGACGGATGCCTTTTCTCAAACACAAGGTGCCTTATAAGGCAACGAAAGCATAAAAGTGCTTTCTTGCAACCCAGTTGAAAATAAATGTGCAAGCTCACGGCCCAACGAAGTTGTATGACCAGGGCTTTCCAGACAATAAATCATATCATATTTACATTTTAATCAGTAATGAAACCCAAGGGCTTGACCTTCGGTGACCCAGTACTGGGTCAGTACTGGGTCACTACCCGTAGGTTGAAAACCATTGCTCTAGAGGGCACTTACATCTGGGCATGTTCCCAGAGTTATTTTTTATTTTACCCCTGAACAGACCCAAAAAAAATGCTTTGCTCTCTCCATAGCAAAACAGATTAATTATCTTTGCCGTCTCTCTCCACAGGCAGGTGATGTATGATGACGATTCTGTGCAAGGTGAGCGATTAGCCGCAGATTAATTAACTCACCCGTTGCCTTATTGGTGAGCCACTCTTGTTAAATAATATGCGCCGTAAAATGATAATAGTGGTTAAAAGTTGTACTTGTTTACAATGGGATTCAAAGTAACACGACAGCCTGTGTGGCACCGCCAATCAAATTATTTTTGCTGAGGATTGTTTTCTCTGCCATATTAATCGTTAACAGTAGTAAATATAAACATAATGGAGCCCATTCTTAATCACTACTGCCCGTCAGTATGCTGGTTTGTTCTGTTTACTCTTACAGTCAAAAATACAAATGGTCCACGTTTCTCTTTAAATGAGTATCTTAATTCCGTGGTAGAAATGTCACGATACTATAGCAGGGGCTACGAAATTGCTATGGGTTGATGAAGTGATTGGATATGGTAGGGACCATTAAATTCTATGCAACACGAAAATAAGATAGCATGAATATCACCAAGTGAATGTTTACATGTGTGTGGTGAGTCAACTGACAGCGAGTCCAGTTGGGCATGAGGACACAGCACATGTTGGATGCACCGATGTGTTTAACAGGTTTCTTGCACTTCTGGTGACCTTAAATATGCACTTGTTTCTCCTAACAAAATGAAGACCATCGAGGGAGTGGGGAATATGATGACGTCTGGCTTCCGGAAAGTGCTTGGTATGGATAATAATAATTGCATTTCTAAAGTGCCTTTCACCCGAGGGTCACAATGCGCTGCACAGAACTGTCCATATTGTTCACCCTCTTGTTACTGTGTGTAAAGGGTTTACTGTTTGTCAAACATACAGTTTCAAGGTAGCCGCAGTATGGCAATACTCATTTTTGTTTTCATGTAGCGTGCATGATAATAATATAATCACAATGGCATTAACATGACATCTTTACAACACAATACACTTGAACATAATTAACGATTGCTTATTTTCACTAATGATAGTCATCCTATCCTGCTAATCTAACCTGCCGATCAAACCAATCAATTGCTATTAAACTATATCACGTGCCTGATTACTCATCAGGGGTTAATTTGGACAAAAAAAAATCATGAATCCTACCTTTTGAAGCTAGGGTTTGTTGATCCTCCCCCAGAAAAGTTTGAGTATGAGAACGCATATCCTGCATTTCTCCGAGTTCTAATGTTAAATAACCGTCCAAGTTTAAGACCATGAAAACCTAATAGATCCCTCCGGGATTTTTATTCTTGGAATGGCATTCCCCACCCAATTACACCAAGCTTCCAATGGCATGGCATCTACTGAAGAACCCTGATCAGGCAGTACTTTCACGAGTTCTGAGGCGTCAATAATCGTGCTTGATACAATGTAAATGTTGCTCACATACTTTTTGATCTCCACAGTCCCAATGCTGAGCGTGACGGTTACTTCACTGTTGGAAGTGAGTGACTGAACTTCTCATTTTCACCTTAGAGTTTTATGCAACGTGGGCTATCAGTTGTCAGTGATTTTTTTTGTGCTAGCGTTCATTGAGGTGGTGCCCTGAGCCAGTGGTAAAAATTCCACATTCCTATGTTGGGGCGAGTCCAACCATGGGACAGCCACCTCACCCCAGCGGTTGTGATGGCACAAAGCCATAGCGGGATTTAACTTAAAACCTTCTTCTGAGTGTGAGCCACTCTAAGGGTATGCCACCAGACTGGTTTAGTGCCTATGAAGTGATTCCGAAATGTAATCATTTCAGCTCAATATCAGTACCCGCTTAATCTTGTACAGAGCCGCGGGGAGGCCGGAACCTATTCCGGCAGACAGAGGGTGCAAGGTTAGCACACCGCTTTCTTCCCAGTCCAAAAAACATGCGGCTGCATAGGTTAATTGGCTTGCAGACTTGCAGACTAAATTGCCCTCAGTGCCCGGTGATGGACTGGCGTCCCATCGTGGGTATATCCCTGCCTTGTGCCCTGTGTCTGCCGGGATAGGCTCCGGCTCACCACGACCCTGTATAAGACTAAGCGGTTTCTGACAATGACATGAGTCACGTAGAGTTCACTCACAACGACGCGGTCACATAACGCGAGAGGATGCCTCCAATGTGAGGGTTGGCTAAATGTCGTGGAGAGAGGAGTGGCGCTCGACACAGCTGTCCTGAAAGATCTGATTTTCAAAGCGGTTTTCATCTCTCCCAAATTTCCAATGACGGCACAAGTGAGCGATGTCGGATTATTGAGGTTATTGTGCCCAAAGAAACCAGATGGGTCAGGGGCCTGAGACATAGAGTTAGCAACATTGAGCTTATGAATCCACGTTTCATCTACTGGTGATGAATCAGGGAGTTATGATCTTGGTTACCAGTGCCAATATATATAAAAAAACCCATTGTTTGAATGAAAGTTTTTACTTAATTTGAAAATCTCCTCAGACAAGTTTATGATCGGTGTGATTGGCATGCAACGACATACCTATACTGAGTGTTGTGTGCCCTTTCTATAAAGAGGGTTATTAGTGATTGAAACATGGTTTTGGGAAATTATTTTCTGGAGAAATGTTGACATCACCATTTAAATGTTGCGAATGTAAATCTGTTAATCGTATTAACATGTTTCCAATAGCACAATTGCAGTGACATGTTTCTTGTGCGGTGTTAAATAAAGAAGTGAGCTCACTGCTTAGATGTGCATGGTCTGGTCCTTTCATACGTGAACAGATTCCGATGAAGCAATCTACGATGACATTGACAACTATGGCGCCACGGAAGATAGGTGAGGATAACACGACTAAGTTGTGCACACCTATGTAGGTTCCGAAGCCTTGATGGTAATAACCAAGTTACAAACGATTATCGAGACGCTTTCTTTAAGTCGATGTTATTTCCTCCTGTTAGGCGACAGTGCTTGGTAATGACAATATAAATTAGTAATCTCGAGTAGACGATGTCTGGGTTTGTATATTTACAGCCCTCTTTCTAATCTGTGGCTGGATGAGGGCCTGCCTATGTCATGTGGGTCGTGGAGAGGTTTACTGTATCTTACCGTACTGCTCGGGGCGAGTTGGTAAAGGTGGGGGACCTTTGATGCGGGAGGATAAGAAATATAAAACTGATATGGGCGCACCGCTGCTTACAATGCAGCCACACAGATACCTACCATGATTGTCTCTTTCAATTACTATGCAGTCGCAAAGCTGCTTAACCTTAACTATGCCACATTTTGGCAAATTTGGGTTATGATTTGACACCAATTACGTATGAATTACTTTGTGACTTGTTTTGTTTTCCCTCCACTATTCCCATAACAGTGACTGTTACACAGACGGTGGTACGAGATACTGTCCTGATGGAGCAGGTAATGACATTTTAATGCAGTCTTAAGAGTCTCAATACTTTTTCTGCAGGGATGTGCTTTGGGATTTTTGGCCAATTTCTTTGCAAGGAGCATTCTGCATTTAGAAGGAAACTAGTGTAACCTGTAGAGAACCGTCATACACTGAGACCACGTATTTTTTTCAAAAGTGAAAGGAATGCTATTTAGTAAACACATGAGGTGACACTGAAAAGGCGGAAGATACGTTCGTGGACCTTCTTGCATTCACCGTTTTCTGACCAACTCACAGGGGTGTTTGGGTGCCATGCAGAAAATGCCGAGAGATTTGTGATGCGGGCGGCGCGGTGGCCCAGTGGTTAGCGCTGACGCCTCACAGCAAGAAGGTCCCGGGTTCGAATCTCTCGGCTCGGGTGCCTTTGTGTGGAGTTTGCATGCTCTCACCGTGTCCGCGTGGGTTTTCGCCGGGTACTCCGGTTTCCTCCCACAGTCCAAAAGCATGCTCCTGGATAGGTTGATTGGCTCGCAGACTAAAATTGTCCCGCAATGCCTGGCGATGGACTGGCGTCCCGTCGTCGGGTGTATTCCTGCCTTACGCCGTGTTTCCGGGATAGGCTCCGGCTCACCGTGACCCTATATAGGATTAAGCGGTTTCAGATGAGATGAGATTTGTGATGCCCAGCATCTTAAGCATTTGGATGACCGGGGAGCTGCCTCTATTCTGCAGGATAGGGGCTTGGAGGAAAGGAGTATGTTATTGTTCTCACTGCTGCTGCAATGTAGATATTGGGGGTTGTGATATATTTGCATTCTCGTTTACAATTCTTATTCACACCCTGGTGTCCCATCCCTTACTTGTACTTCAGAAGGTCCTTCACTTTTTTTGTCTTGACAGGCACGGATGCCCACGTGCCCATGAACTCATCTCAACAGGGGTACGTATCCCACGTTGGAATCACCTGTGTAAAGTAGCGAGCACTCGGGCGTAACTATCATGTACATACTATTGCGTAGACGTTTGAGGTTGTGCTGGATCTGTTTTTGGATTGTACCCGTGTTGTCTGGCACCACACGCCGAGCGTTTCTCCAAGAGCACACGAGACAAACTGTCAGACATCCTGCTGAACTGTAGTCTAACAAGACAGAGTTGCATAATGCATGTGTGCAACCTTGAGTCCACTGTTTGGCGAGGGTCTTCTTCAACCATAAGTTGAGCAAGATGCACAGGATTTATGGCAAATGTGTGCACAACTGCACAGTGCATGACAAATCTATGACTGACTGCAGGAAGAAGAGCAAGGAACGACAGCCAGACAAGAAGAACAAGACTCGGAACAAGGAATTGTTGCAGCTACAGAAAAAGTTCCACGTAAGCTAGACCATGCTTGTTCGTGGTGCTTGAATAATTGATGTTGACAAGTCATCCGGGACACCTATTGAGTGCTTTATTTTCACACGTCAGGTGAACCTGAGCGAGGAAAGTCCCGTGATATGTTACGCGGAGGTAATCCAGCCCAAGACGCGTGCTCTCAAGAAACTGGAGCTTGCCGTGGCCACAACAGACAAAATAGAAATCCTGCACTTGACGGACGAGTATGCCATCTGCCGTAACCAGCAAGGAAAGTGTACGTATGTCATACCCCATTTCCATACAGGGCCTTGTGGTGACAATGCAGTTAAGATGCCTAAGTTGAACATGGTTACATAGACCGTTAAAAACTCATCCAGGAATATATTTCGCATTCTGACCACGACTTTGCCGCTGCAGTTATGGAGAATGGTAGTATTTGATCAATTTTCTTTACAGATGGCTATGTGCATACACGTCAACTGCACACAAGCAATATGCAAGAGTTGCTGTAAGTACTCGCACTGAAATGGACGGCATTTGATTGATGTAATGATGTAGGTTTTTGATTTGAGTTTTACAAAAAAATGATGTTGCCCAGCAGTGCTCTAATGCTGTCTTACAGGTCCAGCGAAATGTATGCAGACGTTGCCATATCGGGTATGTACAATTACATTTTTAAAACTTTACTGTAAAGATGACTTTAGACAGCTATTCATTGTCGGTTTTCTGCTTCAAATAAACACTGAAAGCAGGAATTAAGGAACTGTAACAGGAGGAAAATACATATTTTGACTCAAATTAGATGAGACATTTAACTCTTTTGTGCTCAGGTAGTACTTGTCAAGTGTTTATCAAATGAGATTAACTTTAATGTTTATTTTCAGACTGAAGTATGAATTTGGACTGAACAAATGTCACCAAATGGATCAGATCACATGGTTGTCTACAGGAAAGAATGCTTCCCTTGCTTGTGTAGTCAATTGCAATCAAGCCACCTAAACGTATTTCAATAAGTGCACGTTAACATTGTATTTTATAATTTAAGTATTTAGTAGATTTAAGTTTGTTGTTTAACGTGTTTCTTTATCGAAATTTTTTTTACGTTTATGAACTTTCATGTGGACATTTTAATACATTTTCAAGACTGAGAAAATCCACCAAACTGCACGTTGGTTAAGTTTTATTTAATCATATGGGGTGCAACAGCCACTTGTGCACGATTAAATAATCTTTGCGTTGAAAACATGCCTCCCATTATGATTGTTATTTGAATTTACCTTTTTATGCTTTCAAGTTTAAGGTTATAGTGGCAATTTTTTTTAGAATAGCTATTACTATAAAACTGTTACAACCATCACACATTTGAAATAGTTTTGCCGAGGGAAAGTTAAACAGTCCTCATCTAGTTTAACATACTCCCCAGCAGTCTACACACTGTTCACAAATTGGAAGATACAAATTGGGTGGGAAGCGAAACAAACTGGGTGAGTAGGGCAAGCCATCTGCTTATGCTTGTGGGTAACTGTAGGTGGATGAATGGGCAGCAGTGGTCTCGTGGTTGGCACTCTAAACGCCTAACGTTTGACGCAACGATTCTATGAACCCCGGCGATGGACCGGCGTCCCGTCGTCGGGTGTATTCCTGCCTTGCGCCCTGTGTTTCCGGGATAGGCTTCGGCTTGACCGTGACCCTATATAGGATTAAGCGGTTTCAGATAATGAGAGAGAGAGAGAGATTCTATGAACCCTCTGCCAAACCTCTTCCTCTCCAACCTTCTGAGGTACTGTCGGTGTTTAGTTTTGTCATGTGTTTTTTTCCTTTCGGGTACTTGCAGTACAGCTGTAATGTCAGGGTTAATGGGTTGTTAATGTGTTTAGAATGTCATTGTGTACTTTTGATTTGTGGGGTATATTGGACGCCCTGCCAGAATCCATGTGTGTATTTAATCCCATCACCTATGTCCCTCATCACCTACTAACATCAAGGATTATATGTATATCGAAATTCAACCAACTTGGGTAATTATTACTTCATGCATGCACATTTCTACAATATGTAAGTGAAGTGAACATGTCAATTACAGCAGTGGAAAATGCCCAACACAACTTGCAATAAATGCAAAAGAACAGACCTGAGTCAGGAGTATGTCTTTTACAATGCTTTATTTTCCCACTATTGTAGCAGCAGGTGTTACAAACAGGCAAAGCTTACGAAGCTGTGGTCTGGGCAGCAACGGACCTGCGTGGCTTTGGGGTGGTGCCCTCGCGGAACCCATTCCTGGAACAAACAGCAACATCGTTAAACTGGGCATATAGTGACAAAGAAATAGACGAAAATTAATTCTCACTACTTGGATTTAATAACGTGAGAATAAATTTAAATAGCATGCATGCAAATAGCATACATTTTACTGAAGCTCATGAAAACTAAGACATGAGAATACAAATAAGGTAGCAAAATAACTTCAACAATGCCCTAGTTAATTATGAATACAAGTTGTGAATTGACATTCTCACAGTATGTAAATGGTTTTCCTCACGCTGTACCCAACACAACCCCAAAAACAGCCATCGTGTGTACAAATCCCGAGGTTGGGTAGTGTCCAGCATTGTTGCTGCCACATTTCCCAGCTAAGTCACTTGCATATATTCAGAGACTTCATTCACTTCGGCAATAAGCGAAGCAAAGGCGAACGGATTTTCAACGTGTTCATTTACAACAGTTTCAGGTGCACGTTAGACAAACCAAGGTACATTCATGGGATGTGAATTTCTGCTCTGAGGCGGTGCATTATGCACCCGCAGCGATATTCACCTGAACCTGCGGAAAACCACCTTCAGGTGCCTCATGCGGCCGGTTCCAGTGGTGTTGCGCCTCTTGGCTTTTACACTCCAGTTGTCTGAAGTCACACACACACGCACAAATCGACGAGTGCTGAACACTGGAAAAAAAACACACTTGCAAAAGCACGAGTTCCAAGCAACATCATGACGGCGATTTCATCAGGGAGTTAAATTGCACGCAGATCTAACAAGGATTAACAAGCATATGTCTGATACCCACATCAAATGTTAGCCCTAACCTGTCTCCTTGACCGTACAATCGAGATGCCTTCAAAGACATTACAGATTGTATATGTTGTACACACGTCAACATGGCCCGTATGATGTAAAGATCACTCGCTGATATTAATTAGATCAATACTCTTAGTCTCCTTACTTTAATCTATACATCACTCGAGACAACTTAATTCTCTGCACACATTGGTGCTGTAAGTTTTTGTGCAATCCTGCATGTTACTGCTTATTTTTTTATTTAATTTTTGGCACAAATTATTGCCGTGAGAATTTGTTTTGATGTTGTGCGCAATTGCATTGGTTAGTTCGAATGTTTGTGTCGCAGGAATTCCGCATCGAGAGTTTGTAAGCTTACTGGGTACTTAAAAAAATAATAATTACATTTATAGAGCGCTTTTCACCAGAGACTCACAAAGCGTAATAATTAACATCCGCTACATGAGATGTTTGGCTAGTAAGTGATGATTCAAGTTGTGTTTGAAAAGCGTAATCTTGGATACATTTTGTCATTACATCCTTGTACGGCAAAGTGGTCAAGCTAAAAATGCACCGTTTCCAAAATAAAAATTTAACAGCACAATAACACCCAAAATAACCACCATGTCAGTTCACTCCAGGATAAGGCTCACGATCTCCCCATACCTCATCACTCACGCTCCCTGTTGAACTCAATGATCATTACATAATGAGGATCTAATTTACACGCGCAGTTATGTTGGGGGGGGGGAGGGGGAAGGAATATAAACACGGACTAAGCAATCAAGCCGCTTCCTCCTCCTCCTCAGACAACGAGGACTCACAGCTTCTCTTCCTCTTGTACGGGTATCCGCACTTGGCGCACAGCGACTTCTGGATGTGGTAGGCCTTGGCACCGCAGCGGCGACACAGCGTGTGCGTCTTGTTGCGCCGCTTGCCGAACGAAGACGTCCCTTTGGTCTGAAAAACGCACAGGCGGTGAGCGCAGACGAGCGTG
The DNA here is from genome assembly GCA_036362905.1 of Mordacia mordax. Lineage (NCBI taxonomy): Eukaryota > Metazoa > Chordata > Hyperoartia > Petromyzontiformes > Petromyzontidae > Mordacia > Mordacia mordax. The sequence goes on along the minus strand of JAZEWT010000019.1, from coordinate 6,771,841 downwards.
AAGTTACAGGGCGAGCAGGGCGAGCGTCAAGCTTATTCTTCCGGGTACCATACCCGACAGGACTCGGTCTCATGGTCAGATACCGCTTAGTCCCGGGTAGGGTCGCGGTGAGCCGGAGCCTATCCCGGCAGAAGACACAGGGCGCAAGGCAGGGATAGATCCACGATTGGACGCCAGTCCATCACCGGGCACTGCGGGCAATTTAGTCTGCGAGCCAATTAACCTATGCAGCAGCATGGTTTTTTTTGGACTGTGGGAGGAAACCGGAGTACCCGGCGAAAACCCACGCGGCCACGGGGAGAGAACTCGCAAACTCCACACACAAGGACGGTCTCCTTGTGATGCGTCGATCACGAATCCCAGAACAAACTCTTGGACGCCAAAACACACGTACACTGTCCAGTATGAACTAAACGTACACAGAGGGGAAACGAGACTTAAAGTCCTTAATCCACCGACTGAACATTCTCCTGGCCATGCGGGTTGACGATGGCTGGGCCGGGCCCGGTGTGAGCATCACTCGCTACCGATGTTAGAGCCGTGGCTGGGTGAGCGTCACCCGGTGCCACCACGAGAGCCGCAAGGCACGCACATGGCCGGCCATTCGCACGCAGCCCGGTTGCTACAGGACACCAGCACGTACATTCAAGCAGTGGGACAACGCGGCAACATCGACAAGAGACGAGGGGGGGACGGACGGGTCGTGGTGTTCAATCAGCCAAGCCTCGGGTATAGCTCAGTCGAAATAAGCCACCCTGCGTCGCTCCGGGGACAATGAGCAGCTTCTCAAAGCAATCATCAAAGTAACTTCATCGCCCTAGCGCAAGTTGACTGAAAAAGCCAGGCCTGTAGGAACGCCTCAACACCGCGATGATACAGTACCCGGCAGGCTTTCCATACAAGGATGTTAATAACATAAGCATTTATCAACTACCTCGCCTCGGCGGGACTAGACTCTGACCATCGGTGATGCCCAGAGGTCACGGGTCGGTCCCGGGTACAAAATGATGGGCCCGGGCCCTCAATCCGCGGCCGTTTCCCAATGGCGAGCTCGTTTCCACTCGGCAATCTGGTTCGCCGAGGGCAGTTTTCTCGCGCTCGACCGCTAGAAACCGCCGCATCCGTGCAAACGAACGCAATCGCAGAGCTCGCCAAGTCGGTCGCGATATCGGCGAAAACCGCGAAGCGCGCACGCAGCGGCCACCATAGCCGCGACGTTAACTTCAGGGCGGTCGCGCAAACATCGGTATTATCCCGACTCTTCCCGAATTCCGCGACGCCTCAAATCATCCGCGCAGGCGAGCCGCACAGCTAGGGCGTCGCGCTGTGACCACTGCGTTAGCCGCGGGCGCCGTTCCCAGGCGGATGCTGCTGGATGGCCGGGGGGTGAGGAGACACACTCACCATCTTGCCTGGGATCACGAGCGGAAAAGACGGAGGCGCCCGACCTCTGACCCGGAAGAGCCTCCCCTACCCGGTACCGCCCATGCCTATGCGTGTTACGAAATCTGATAACGCCCGACACAATGCGCGACGTTGGCCAATTCGCTTATTCAGACTATGAATTATAATCTGCTATTCCAGTGCATTGATTGCTAAAGTTACATTATTTATGATTGCAATTGTTACAGTATTTTGGACGTGGATCAAACTAAGTGGCTGCGGAGTACTCGCACGCAGCTAAATATACTTGTAAAATAAATTTGAATAATGACCTTCGTGTGAAAGGTGCTTTAGAAATGCAAATATTAATATTATTGTTGTTTCACAAGTGATTTTTTTTGTAAATTCACTGCTGGATGGGAACATTCGCCCGCCGTTGAGGGTCGTGGGAGTTGTTTGACCTTCTCTCGGCACGCCGCTCAATGCCGACCGTGAGAGATTATAATTTTAATTGCATTTCATCAGCGCCTTTATGAGTAAGTTGGTGACAGATGGGTTTGGCAGTAGTTGCTCTGTTACCCAACAACAAAACGGAGCCTCGCAGAAACCATTAGCACCTGATATACGTAGGTAGATAGATATTCATTATTACAGCATCGAGTTCCCACTTTAGCCCGGCGATGGACTGGCGTCCCGTCGTCGGGTGTATTCCTGCCTTACGCCCTGTGTTTCC
>JAZEWT010000019.1:6750577-6762744 GCA_036362905.1 Mordacia mordax | reverse complement strand
GCCACCCTCAGATATTTCAGTTAAAGCCATTTGAATGATATAGAAATTTTTCAAGGATGACTCGGCATACAGGAAATTAAGCAGTGTTGAGCCTGCATAGTGTCTGGATGGGTGACCACCATGCACAAGCAGGTTGTCATAGGGACACACCTTGTGCGCAGCACGGGGCAGTGCTGCAAACTCCATCCTTGTACTGTACTTTCTCTCATACCTATGCTCCCTACCTCCACGAAGCCACCCTGAGCAGCGGGGTGAAGTGTGATCAACATGCCCCACAACTCGCACAGTGTGAGAATCTCCTCATCCAGCAGTGGACTGGCAACGGGAGTGTACGCAAACACACACCGCTTTAGCTAAGCGGGGCATGCGGGCTGACGGTGTGTGACTTTATGACAGTTGCCCGCACGGCGCTTTATAAACGTGGATTGCTATGACTATTTGTGGGCACACCGCAGCGAGCAGGTGCGATGCCGCCCGGAGATTGCGCACGAGAGTGGCCTCCATGGCGGGGACCTGAGCTTCGCGCGCCGTTCCGGGCGGCAGGCGGCCCGACAGTAAGTGGATCCTGTGTGGACAGGACACACGTCGAGCGGAGCATGTTGTTAGAAATGAAAAGTACCAAGATGCTCCCAGCACGTGGAGGGACACGCCAGAAAATCACGTCAGACGACACGTTAACGCAACCCAAAAAATAGATTAATGACCCCTATTTAGCCATAAAGTCTGTTGAGGCAAGGGCTGTAAGAGAGCACCCATTGAGATGGTAACCTTCACCATGCCCAGACACTTTTGTCTCCCCAGCGTTAGTGTTTACATTGCACGAGGTGCTCCATTAAGGTCAAGGCACTGAAGCTACTGTACGCGCATCTGGGAGTTAAAACTAGTTCAAAGATGGGCGAGCAAAGCACATACACGCACACGAAAATTGGGCTCATTGATTTTCTGGGAACCCACTGGGATGCATGTGTCAGGTCAAGAGTGTGGATTATTGCCAGGGTGACGGGCAGAACCAGTCTACAGCGGGCTCAGAACACTTGCAGAACCTGTGACAAGTAAAAGGGCTCCTGAGTGTTTTCCAGTGACATGTAATAAGAAATACTAATTGTTTTGAAAGTGAAGACATGCAGTATTGCAGCTCTCTAAGTCGATGAGTGAATGGAGCGGCTATGTGGGAGAGAGCTGTTTTGAGATCACTGGCTCAGCACCTGCTGCAGTTCAGAGCTTTAGCGCGAGCGATCGTGGTCTTGAGGGTCTCCAAAAATTCCGCCTCGCGTCCCGGTAGGGCTCCCAGACCCATCTCACCGGCTGCCACATCCCCTGCACACACCCAGGTGTTAATTTCACGGGTTACAGGTGAGCGTAGAATTCCACCTGTCAAGTGTCAAACACCATTCAACTCCTCCAAAATGTTGAATCTCCTTTAAACCTGGGAACATTGGTCAATCGAGTCAATTCATCGACTAAGTGTTGGGGTATACGATTATTATTGGTGGCCGATTATTCGACCTATTTAATAAAATAGATAGACATCCGATCTCTTGAAGGTGGGAAACCCTCTATAAGCCACGACCAGCATAACACACGTGATGATGCCCGACTGCCACTTTCCAATCATCAGCACACGGGAGGCACACAGGTCGAGCCTCCGTAATCCTAAAATATTTCCCTATAATCCCATTCATCATGTCATCGAACCGATAGACAAATCAGATATCGCAGCTATGTCTCGTGTTGCAACTTTAGGTTTAAAATTCCAATTGACGTTATTCAAGTCGACAAGATTGCTGTAGAATTGTATTGTATGTGAGATCCAATAATTCAAATGCTAAAGTGTAATTTAAAATATTTGTACGTGTTGACCTATTTAATATTCACTAATCATGCCTATCAAGTTGTTATTCTTCTATCGGTATATCTTCCTCTGTTGTAGTTTGCTTGCGCCTTCCCACTGGACAACTATTAAAAAGAGCTAGATAGCTCAACGATTTCTTCCCGCTTGAAGACTTGAAGCTCTTCCCACCCCCTCTTCATGTCCTGGCGCGTCGTACATCTTCCACCACCAGCAGGGGGCGATGCGACCAAGCAACGACACCTCGTGTGACTTCCGAAACACGCCTGGGGGCATCAACATCGCACAGCACGCCTCTCTTGTACCGTCTGCGAGCATGTCTATCAAGGCTGGAGCACGGCATCGACATCCAACCTCTAACCTTCCGTCACTACCTCCATTGTGGCTCTATCCGTCAAGAGTCATCACGAAAACCCAAAGGGACAACAATTCCGCACCTCGCTCGCTGTTGACGAGCGCTACGGGTAAGACGGGCCGTGGCGGCTGGGCTCTCTGTGCGTCCGCGGCTCGCCACCATGAGTCGCAAGGATCGGGGATTTCCACGGCGTCGAAGCCAGCAGCCTTGGCCGCCTCGCACCGAGCCGAGACGTCGTCGATCTCCGTGAAGAGCCAGCCCAAGTTGGCGGAGAAGCGCAGCGAGCAGCGGCGAGGTGTCGACATGGCCCGGGGAGAAAGTTGGGGGTCGCCAGTGACCGCTAGGGGGCGTTGGGGGCTTCGGTTAGGATGATGGAGCGGCCACAGTACAACTCATTTCAGCTGGAAGGAATCGTTGAGCTGGGCAGCTGCTTTTAACAGTTGTCCAGACCTGAGATGCTGTAACGGGGTAAGCACGTTACAGCATCTCGAGTCACCGGGTTCATTTCACTGAGGATAATCCACCAAGGCAGCAGCGTGCCTTTGGACTTAGTAATCCATAAGTCATTGACAGTTTTTAGCGTGTTTTACTCGCGTAATAATGTTACAAATATAAATATGATTACATTCAAAATATATGAATATATCCACAAGTTTTTTCGCCCGTAAAAAAATGCTAAATGGTTTGGTTGTAAAATGGAATAGAAATATTGTCAGTGATGTATAGCGTTCGGATTAGCCGCGTGGGTTTTCGCCGGGCACTCCGGTTTCCTCCCACAGTCCCAAAAATATGCTGCTGCATAGGTTAATTGGCTTGCACACTAAATTTCCCGCAGTGCCCGGTGATGGACTGACGTCCCATCGTGGGTATATCCCTGCCTTGCGCCCAGTGTCTGCCGGCATAGGCTCCGGCTCACCGCGACCCTGTACATTGACTAAGCGGTGTCTGACAATGAGATGAGATGAGCTAACCTTGGCGTGTCTTCATGCAAAGCGGGACCTACCGTGTTCACGAAGCGGCCCTGAGACGTGTTAGTCTTGTCACTTCTACAACATACCATCTCATTTCCCTCTTCGCTTGAATGCGTCTGTGCTGAAAAGTCTGGAGTTAATTAGGTTTGAGCTCTGTGTTTTCATGCGGCTTGCAAGGTATGGTGGCTGTGGGGCTGTGAGGTGGCTAAGATAGGTGATACTTGTGTTAACCCGTGCCATTGCGACGGTAATCACTGTTTTCCTCCCACATTAAGCAAATCAATCGACATTGCAATGCAGCACTCTTGAAAAGGCGGGTGTCCTTGATCCAGACCATCCAATATTATCCACAAGAATTTTATCTTTTAAAAAATCTCACATTTGCCTACGTGAATAAACGTGTGTCTCGGTAGTGGTGCAGTAGCTGTCACTGGGGGCGATGTTAGGGATTTTGGGTCCCTAGGCAAAATCCCCTACGACACTGATTAAAAAGCGCTGACGTGGGCGTCACTCAGCCAAACTGCTAGCCATCGCCCCCCCCCACTCCACATTGGGGGGCTGTAATTACCTGTGGTTGCCCCATGCTAGGCAGTGAAATCGTACTGAGACCTCATGGGTAAGTGGGGGTCAGACGCAGGCGATACGAAGGCTGGGGGGGGGGAGATTCACAATTCAAGTATTTACGATAAACTGCTGTGAAGAATTCACTCATCAATATGGCTTAGTCCTGCAGTAGGATGTGGTATGCCAGTGCCTCGGTGGACAGAAGGAACATGACGGGGCTTTACCCAGCAGGGGACACCGGTCCATCAGAACGCACAGAGTGCATATCTTTGGACTGGGAAGAAACTGGAGTACATAGCGAAAACCCACGCGGACACGGAGAGAACATGCAATTTCCATCTCAACAGGCACCTCAGCTTGCTGTCAGGAGGCAGTGCTATCCTTTGCGAGTTTGCGTAGGAGTGTTTGTTACTAGCATGTTATATAACGCATATTCTGCTTTTATGTCACATTGTCCAAGCAGATGCCGAAATCTGCCCTTCGTTTTGTGTTTCCGTCACCGAATAAACCGCATCTGAATGGCAACGCATTTATGCTCAGGGTCGCCTCAAGGTCCACTTGAAACGGCGACGACTAAAAAGGCTCCTTGTGAGCAGTTGAGTCATCCGGAACCTCCACCAGGTCTTCGCTCCCACAAGCTACACTCATTATGAGCCCTCTGCTTCATCAGAGGGTCCTCTTTTATTTTGACGGGAGGTGGGGGGGGGGTCCTGAAATTCCTTTGTTCCCACCCTGCGTCGCGTCTTTGAGATAATTGTTTATAGGTGGAATGGGTTCACAATGAGATGCAACATACGTCGATCATTCTATAGTGGTTTCCATTGAAACTACTTTATTTAACTAAGTGTGGGGTGGGTAGTTGATATACATTGCATTATCCATTCCTTTCCAAGGCAGACCTCTGCACACGTGCCGTTATATGCAGTCATTTCGTATCAGCGTGAGAACGATTTCTAAAACACTTTTTTCAGCAAGGCCTGCTCACATTTATTGCCCACTGCCCTGGTTATATGGAAAGGGAATGAGTTTTCGTAAATATAAGGAGCGACAGATTTTTGGAGTGGGCGGCACAGTGGCCCAGTGTGTAGCGCTGTCGTTACACAGCAACAAGGTTCAAATCTCGGCTCGGGTGCCTTTCTGTGTGGAGTTTGCTTCTTCTCCCCGTGTCCACGTGGGATTTCGCTGGGCATTCCGGTTTCCTCCCATAGTCCAAAAAATATGCTGCTGCAAACTAAATTGCCCGCAGTGCCCGGCGATGGATTGGCTCCGGCCCACTACGACCCTGTACAGGATTAAACGGTTTCTGGCAATGAGATGAGATGAGACATTTTTGGAGTGGCCGTGACACCTGTGGCAGTTGTCTGCGACTGAAACGACCATACATTAGACCCGCGAGCCCAAAAATGCACAACTAGACACCCTACCCAAATTATATTCAATTGCTCCCGGACTGAATTAACATGCTTTTTGAAACCTTGGATTAATAGGGGGTGTTTGAAATCGTTTCGAATCGTTCACAGTTGATTAGTAAAATATTATTAACAGTGCGTGTGTATTTTAAAATTACAGGCTTAAGCTCGGCGCGTAGCGCGTGCAGTATTTGGGCCTACGGTCCAATAGTGAATGTGGGCCCATATATCTCCGTTATGTAATATTCACTAATGTATCTATCGTTACTATATAGCGATCTAGTGTAAAGCCTTTTACGTATGTGTATTATTTCATAAAGTCAGATACCTATATTACTCTAAGATAAACATCAATAATCTCCTACGTAATTTGTGACAAATGTGCACACGTCTATACCGTATAATGTGTACTATGCATTAGAAATCCGTGAGCTCATGTGTTATGTACTATATACAATATACCTATCCCTGCTACGTAATATAAACACAAACCCATATGTATCCTGTACTGTAACCCATCTTACCTATCTCTACGATGCAAGATACATAAGCATACATCTATCTGTACTATGCCAAAAATGTTGACAAAGCGCGTTATTTGAATATAGATTTTAATAAATGCTGCGCACAGTGCTGATGCTTTTCTCCGTTTTCCCAGGATAAATCATCTAACGCCACCACGACATCGACGTACGATTTGCCACCAATCCAAAGAACATTCTCTGGAGCATTCTGTGAGGCCTGATTTAATATGATCTGCTTGGTTGCATTTGCCCACGCTGCTACTGATCTCAGCGTATAGGAGGGAGCCGAAATGATACTTTTACTCGCGGTATATTTTAATCGGAGGCGCAATTTCATAAAATAAACTCCCCCCACCCCCCAACGCTGGAGGCATCGTCTGAGGATGCCTCCAACGTAGGAGGTGAAACGTCGCAAAGGAGAGCGGGGGAACGCTCGACACGACTATTACGAGGGAACGAGCCATGAAAACCAATATCAGTTTATTTTTATTTTTTGTTCGTTTTATTCGGTTGAGAAGCGAGATGTGCATCAGTAATGATTTGTAGTCGGTGCATCCAAACATTTATTTCTAAAAGGTAGTAACAAAGTCGTATAATTAGAAGTTGTCACATCGCCATTTTAATTAATACGATGGTATTGAAGTGCTTAATCTTCATTGCCCATTGTTTATCCACTGCTGGATGAAGGTATCATCATAATCATGTTGTTGTTGACATGCCGTTCTCTCCGCAGCTCTGTGCACCACTTTGTACCCTCGGGTACAAAGCGCTCTATAAATGCAATTATCATCATTATCATTATCATAATGAATTGTCTATTTACTGTACTGATATCGTTGTTCCTAGTTATTCTTTCGGGATAGGCGTGTCACGTGTTCCTTCTTTCTCCTTGGCGACGTTTCGCCTCCCGCTTTGGAGGCAACAAGAACGCCTGGTGATGCCTCCAACGCGTGAGGTGAAACGGGCGGCGCGGTGGCCCAGTGGTTAGCGCTGACGCCTCACAGCAAGAAGGTCCCGGGTTCGAATCTCTCGGCTCGGGTGCCTTTCTGTGTGTAGTTTGCAAGCTTCTCTCCCCGTGTCCACGTGGATTTTCGCCGGGCACTCCGGTTTCCTCCCACAGTCCAAAAGCATGCTGCTGGATAGGTTGATTGGCTCGCAGACTAAAATTGTCCCACAATGCCCGGCGATGGACTGGCGTCCCGTCGTCGGGTGTATTCCTGCCTTACGCCCTGTGTTTCCGGGATAGGCTCCGGCTCACCGTGACCCTATATAGGATTAAGCGGTTTCAGATAATGAGATGAGATGAGACATTGGTCGGCTGGGGCTGTTTGGAATTAATTGTATCCGCCTTTTCGCCAGCAGTGGCACGAGCACGCCACCGCAGGTCCGCGCCTTTAGAGTTCCCTCCCACGAGAACTTGTTGCGCGTTTGACCTCCTCCAACCCTGCCCGCCATTCCAAAGACATCAAAAATGATTGTCGCACAATTTATAACGCCCAACAATTCTACGCCTGGTCCGAGACGAGATGCGGATGCGAGACGGACACGCAGGCGCGACGAAGCCACAGAGGGGAGAGGAGAAGGCAGCTACGCAGCCAGCCCGCGCCAACATTTGCCAGCTACTGCATCCTGAATATTATCATCATTATTATCAATTCCCGCTTAATCCTATACAGGGTCGCCGGGGTGTTGGAGCCTATCCCCGCAGACAGAGGGCTCAAGGCGGGGATGTGCCGCCAGTGCATCGCAGGGCATTGCGGGTAATTTACTCAGCAGCCCAATGAACCTAAGCAGCAGTGTGTGTTTGGATAGTGGGAGGAAACCGGAGTACCCGGCGAAATCCCACGCGCACTCCACACAGAAAGGCACCCGAGCCGGGAACCGAACCTGGGACCTACTTGCTGTGAGGCGACAGCGCTAATCACTGCGCCACCGCTCGCCCTGCATATTATGATGTTATTATATTGTGAAATGTACCATAGGCGGGAATCGAACCGCCTCGGGCAGGACTTTCTGTCTGCGACGCGTAGACGTTAGCGCCGCGCCACGACACCAAGTCGGCTCATGTGGTCTGTAGAGGTCGCGCGAGAAACGCGGGACAAGAATACGAGCCGAGTGGGATGATGGCGGGGAGGAGGAGGAGGAGTGGTGATGAATATAAGTGTGCGATAAATAGGCCGGGGAGCGAGAGAGGAGGAGGGGAAGGAGGGGAAGGAGTCTCCGCGCCATGCGTGCACGCCTCCATCGCCGCGGCACAGACAACGTGCGTCACGCCGTCTCCGCTGTGGCAGCGCCGTTTCTGGAGTCTTCAGGTTTATTCCTCCACCCTTCCTCAAAAGAGGGCTTCAAGTGTTGTAGGGGTCCTCCGGATGTCCAACTCCCCAAGCCCACTTCTCTCAATTTCTCGTCTAACTTCTGGAGAGGTTGCTGTGGGGATTTTTCTGAATTCAAGTACTTTTTTTTGAAAATCGGCACTCCTTCCCCCGGCCACCATTCAAAGTAGGATATCCTCAAGGGATCCATACCTTCAGAGCGACCTTCTCGCTTCGGCGTCCTTTGAGAGGTGGAGGAAGTTGGACCGAAGGTGGACGAAGGTGGACGGAGGAGAGAAGGTGAGGACTGATCTAGAGCCCGCGTGGAGATCAAGCCAGGAGTCCCAGGGCAGCCCCTATTGCGCCTGCAGACATTTCGCAGGTGAGTTTCAGATGGCGAAGAGCGAATAGGGAGACCTAGCAGGAACGTGGTAACACGGTGTCCAGATTCTTGCAATGGTATGGTGGCTTTCGAGCGAGAGTAAACCACGACAATGCCAAAGAACTTATAACAAATGTCAAACGCTAACCGGAATAATCATAGGATGGAATTCTGTGCGTTGTGCTGCGATTGTTGCTGTCTCCGCGTGCGCAATCTTTACGAAACCCGTTGTTTAATTTCACTCATTTGTGTTTTTTGTCCAACGCCCTTTCAATGACTGGACGCGTTCGTATCTAATCGCATGCAGCTTTCAAATTGCAAGGCTATTACCACAGCAGACCAGTCCACGTGTGTGTGTGTGAGCAGTGAATGCATGGGGAGCCGTAGCGTAGCGGCTAGCACACCCCGCTACGAAGCTGCTCACCCGGGTTCGATTCCTGTTCACGGCTCACACGACCGGCGGTTTTATGATCCTGTCTTGGCCCTGCCCTAGGTTTACCCAACCTCAAATTAGTGCCCGATGCAGTGTACAAACATCGCCACTAAGGAGACAGGCCGCCGGCCTTGTTGCTGGCTACACACCACCTCATTTGTAGTGCTGGCCTTCATAGGTGCTGGCTAGCAGCACTTGACCCTACAATCTGTCAGGGGCTAAACGAGGGATCTTGTCTTTGTAATCAATGCTACGTGCTACGTGTGGAATATTTTCATTGCCTTCCTACGGTCCATAATTTCCCCAATGGTATTCACAGCACCCAGTACGAGCTTCACTCAAGGGCAAGTAATCAATCTATTACATTACATGTAATCAAACGACTTGGCAGCATCGGTGCTTTCACACACACAGGGAATATCACCACATGTTGTTAGGTTGGTCAGTTCGACCGTTTGCTGTGTCGTAGGAATTCCGTATCCAGAGCTTGCAAGCTCACTGGGGCATTTTTTGCTGTAATAAACATATATTACTCTCGTTGTCAACACTAGACAACATGACCTTGATTTTTATTCGACAGGCGAGAAAGCCTTTACAACCACATTCGAACGTGCAATTGGGCATTTGGTCAATCCGTGATGGCAAGCTAATGGGTCAGCTCCCTCGACACACTCGCACTGCCCGCTGGCTGCCCTCTTGTTCCGAGGGTGCGCGCAGAACACGCGGTGGAGACTCCATTCCCTCTCCACCATGCACACGGCTGCCACTCCAGCGAGGAGACGGGAGGCTTCTGTATTTCCAGCTCTTTATTAACACGAACTATATAAACAACATACTAACACGCAACACTCAACTCGCTACCCACCCCACGCTTCACGCGACATCGCTTCGCCTCTCTACATGCCCGCCGTGTCTTTGCTACCCATCTCCCATGCAGACTCCTCTCCCTTCGCTTCCGCACACCTCTTTATATCCCCTCAGACGTCACCCAGCCACGAGATATCATCCCACGTCCCTTTAGCCAATCGGATCATTACACATCTACCTTATGTTCCCCCCTCCTCCCCCAGACCACGTGTTGTTTACGATCTCAGGAGGGGGGCACTGCCACCAGTGTGGTGGCAGTGCCCCCCTCCAGAGAGTGTCTCTGTCGCCTTCACTTTATCATTCTCACCTCGCCTGGCCCGATGCCACCCCGGACGACCCATCGGCCACACGACATCCCGTTCGCACCCACATCACAGCCAGATCGCTGGGCGCGGGTGCGCAGGCGCACCTAGCTCTTACGGCGCGAGGCTTGGCACCACAAATCCACTGTGGGATGATGAAGATGTCCCCAATTGGTTGCTGTCTCATGCTTTTCTGCTATATAACTATCTGTCCATACCCTTTGGATGCGCATTAAAAATGCATTTAATGTAAATATATATATCGATGACATTCATTTTTGGGTCAGGTCTTGTAGAAAATTATAAAATAGTGTCGTTTAACTCTCCACTCCCGACGGCCAATTAGTAAGGTCCAGGTTTGGCGTGGGTGCCTAATGATGCTGAACGTAGATATCAGCGAAACGTCGTATATATCTTATTTGTAAACTATTGTGGGGTCGCTTTTCAACGCACCGGTGTGCTGAGATAGTAAAGGAATTGGCGCGTTTTCAGTTCACGTGACAACCCCTTACTGATTGTCCGTGTCGGGTGGTGGAGGGTTAAACGACACTATTTAATAATTTTCTACGTGACCTGACCCAAAAATGAATTTCATCGATAATATTGGCCACGAAAGCCTTCGAATTAAAGTAAATATATATATATATATACCATGGGCGGCGCGGTGGCCCAGTGGTTAGCGCTGACGCCTCACAGCAAGAAGGTCCCGGGTTCGAATCTCTCGGCTCGGGTGCCTTTCTGTGTGGAGTTTGCATGCTCTCCCCGTGTCCGCGTGGGTTTTCGCCGGGTACTCCGGTTTCCTCCCACAGTCCAAAAGCATGCTCCTGGATAGGTTGATTGGCTCGCAGACTAAAATTGTCCCGCAATGCCCGGCGATGGACCGGCGTCCCGTCGTCGGGTGTATTCCTGCCTTACGCCCTATGTTTCCGGGATAGGCTCCGGCTTCACCGTGACCCTATATAGGATTAAGCGGTTTCAGATAATGAGATGAGATGAGATATTTAACGTTACGCGTTACGGCAGCATTAACGGCTGACACGGCCGCACACTAATTAATGAATAATCCCGACTGAGGCTACCGCTGTCGTCATCAGTTGGTCGCTTTGGGCGAGAGCCCGGCTACTCTCATGCCGTGGAACCCTAATTGATGACTGCTTAGCTAAACGAGGCGTGAAACCTAAACGGGAATCAATTAATTGCTCCCCGCCGGTGCTAAGTGTGTCGCGATGCTTTGCTCGCGTGCCCGGGATAGGTGGGGAACCTCGGCTGGGTTAATGGATACGAGCGCGTGCTTGCGCGCACGTGGTCAGCACCTCACCTCATCTCTCATCTCATTGTCAGAATCCGCGTAGTCCTGTACAGGGTCGCGGTGGGCCGGAGACTATCCCGGCAGACACAGGGCGCAAGGCAGGGATATACCCACGATGGGACGCCAGTCCATCACCGGGCACTGTGGGCAATTTAGTCTGCACGCCAATTAATTTATGCAGCAGTCCGTTTTTTTTTATTTGGGACTGTGGGAGGAAACCGGAGTGCCCGGCCAACACGACTTCAATAAAAGCCCACGTGCATCCACGTGTGCAGCGCAAACGTTGGCAGGCAGCAGCAATACGCGAGTGCCTATTATGCACTTATCCCTGCGATGGACTGGCGCGCCATCATGGGCACGGCCCTGACTCAATGAATAATAATGGTGATGATGCAGTCTATAGCGGGCGTACATCAGGCACTGCTTCCAATATATCGTGATGCTATCGACCAATTAATGAATATTGTTCGATGTTGCTTCGCGAGGAAAGCTGGAGGGCAGAACATACAAACTGCACGCAGAAAGACGCCCCAAACAAATCGGTTCGGGCAAGGATTGCTTTCTGTGAGGTGCAGATGTGACCACTGCGCCACCATTCAGCTTTGTGCGCTTTGTCATCCGGGTTAGGTTCCAGTCCCCCAGTCTCTCCCCCACCCCCGGACCCTCTCCAGGCTTCAGCGGGCAAATGACAGTGATCGTGTATCAATTAGGGGGATTCACGCTATGGGTACTTTTTTGCCAGTATACATATATAAGTAGGACACGTTTTACCGTTTCTGGCGATTATGTAGGTGTTAAGATCCCAAACACCAAAATAGACACATTTCACAATGTGTCTAGTTTGCAAAAGCCACACATACTAGTGGCAAAGTATGCAAACAGGAAGCTTT
>JAZEWT010000019.1:6706640-6721560 GCA_036362905.1 Mordacia mordax | reverse complement strand
GCGATGGACTGGCGTCCCGTCGTCGGGTGTATTCCTGCCTTACGCCCTGTGTTTCCGGGATAGGTTTCGGCTCACCGTGACCCTATATAGGATTAAGCGGTTAAAGATAATGAGATGAGATGAGATATATTTCTAAACAATGGAAATAAATCGTAACAACCTTCTTCGTTAGCCCCTACGTAAAATCCCACCACTATGTAAGCTATTCTGTATGCCAAGTCTCAATTGTTATTTGTTTCCATGTATAGATCGCCAATAATGAAACCACTATGTATTCCCCATTTATCGATATCCCTTCTCACTCTACATATGCAACAATAACAATTATGAAACGAATGTACATTACAAGGGGCGGCGCGGTGGCACAGTGGTTAGCGCTGTTGCCTCACAGCAAGAAGGTGCCGGGTTCGAATCTCTCGGCTCGGGTGCCTTTCTGTGTGAAGTTTGCATGCTCTCCCCGTGTCTGCGTGGTTTTCGCCGGGCACTCCTGTTTCCTCCCACAGTCCAAAAAGCATGCTGCTACATAGGTTGATTGTCTCGCAGGCTAAATCGCCCCGCAGTGTCCGGCGATGGACTGGCGTCCCATCATCGGTATATCCTTGCCTTGCGCCCTGTGTCTGCCGGGATAGGCTCCGGCTTCACCGTGACCCTGTATAGGACTAAGCGGTTTCAGACAATGAGATGAGATGAGATGTACATTACAAGTCGCACCCTTACACCAATCTCGGTGTGAGATGGTATATGCCCATCTAACTGTTACTCTCCCAAGCGGTTGGTATATTCCACCACGCACTTGCGACTCCCTCCGCTGACTCTCAGCCAGGACTTTTGTTTCAGCTTGGCTGCGTGTTATGTCAGACATCCTCTATGGAAAATATTCTCTTTGGTTCAGTTACATTTCTCAGTTTCCTTGGATCCCCTAAGAGGAGACGCAAGGGACGTAATTCTCGTGCATCCCTTGTGGGTTCTTAGAGGGAACTATTTTCGTTAGCTTAATTAGATCTCTCTCATTAGCTCGATTAACTTCTCAGGCTGCTTGGATCCCCTCCGACGAGACGCTTTTGGTAACCCCGTCACTCTCAGTGCATCACCTGTGGGTTCTCAAAGGGAACAATTCTCTTTAGCACCCACACGCAATCAACATACATGCACAACCATACACACTCACCATAAACCTGTTAGCACTTACAATCTCCCACGCAAACTCAGTGGGTGCTAAACCTGCAGGCTGGGTAATTAATCTACCCGCCCCAATGAAGTGGTTAACAGTGTATAAATCTCATGCAAGGTAGATTGTAAAGTGGATATACTCTCCAACAGTTCTGTTGCTCAAGGCTCATGGCCCCAGGTGGCTCACTTGCCCATCATTACTGCAGAACAATGGTTGAACACGTTCGTTGCTCTCCATATTAGGTTGTGGCACCACGGCTTCGACTGCGGACTTGTGACGGCTTACAGCGGTAACATCACGGCGAGGATCAGCACCCACTCCACGCTAGATCAGCCAGCGAGCACGGATGAGCAAAGACTTCTTGATTTTGATGCTTTATTGTAACCAGCAAGACACGGGCCGGAGTGTAACGACATACGAGCAGCAGCTGCATCGCGACGTCCCCTCTCGTTCTCGTTCCCCCAGGAGAGTCCCCCAGAAGATTCTCTCTGCCCCTCCAACCGGTCCTCCTTATATGTCCCCGCGACCCCTTCTAGCACCTTTTAAATGACATCACCTTTCTACTGTACCACATCACGAGTCACCACATCACGAGACATCACGAGAAAACTGAGTCACCACATCACGAGACATCACGAGGCACCGCGAGACGAAAACAGAAAGCCGACGCCCCCCCCCGGTCTATATTCCTTAACTCTACAAGGTCATAGATCCATGACGTCAACCGTATCCTCGTCACCCGGTCCCGCCATGTGGCGAGTCAGAGACGGTCAATGGTGGCCACGCCATGCTGTCTTGGATGGCGATTGCGCTGGCTCGGGTGCGTGGCCGACGTAAGTTCTCAATGCGGCAGTCGTCTGCGTCTGGTCGGACCTCACCGCAACACATGGAATGTCAACCCCATTAGACGGCAGCGTGCGGCCCTTGCGGGAGGGCGGTTGTACTTCTGCGCTGTTCGCGGCGCGGAGTCGCAGCGCGGTGCAGAACAAAGCGCGACGCTCTCTGATGGTGGCAGTCGAGGCAGGCTGGGACGATGGAACTGGCGATCTCGATCCCCAATGCGACACTCGAGCGAGCCAGAAGGCATGCCGGCTGAAGTTCCGGTCGTCGGGGTGAAGTGAGAGGGATCCGTGTGGCGTTCGCCTTGCGCTGCGGTTAATGGGCGCTAATCGACGACTGTGCAAGAAAAACAATATTTCTTACTCGACTAGTCTCACGCCTATCATTTTTATGGCTCGACTATAGCTTTTCACTCTTGCCATTACAGTATTTCCTCTGGCTCAAAACGTTTTCTCCCCACTCCCAAAAACGCACTTTTCCTTCCAGAACCTTCTATGGCTGCAGCTCCTCCCCTTGGGTGGTGTCTCTCTCATTGCCCGACAAAGCCCACTGTCCTGTGCACTGTGTCTGCCCCCTCCTCGCCATACCATTCCCAAGTACGGTGCTCATTCACGCATACCTTCGCAGTGTCCACGCACACATCCTTCCTCCTCACTCGCCCGTCACTCGCACTCGCATGCCCACAGTCGGCCCGCGTTCCGCGACGAACAGCGCCACAACAGAGCGGTGTGGGAGGCAGTGATGTGAGAGCCCGGTGTCGCATCTAATAACCGCATGCGCTGGTATAATTTACACTATTGCGGGTGCAGTCGTTATTGAGGCCCGCCCCTTGTCGGCTGTCCCTATGCATGTCGACGTGAAAGTACATGCGGGCAGGATGCAATTGTTATTGGTTCGATGGAATGAGCTTTGAGAGATTCATTCAAAAGTCGGGATGGACTTATTTTGGCCTAGCCGCATAATCGCTGAGCGCCAGTTTACACCTGTATAGGCTTGAGAATTGCTCTTGAAAGCAGTTCTTTCAGGATAGCCGTGTCGAGCGTTCCTTCGCGCCATGACATTTCGCCTCTGACGTCGAAAGCATCATCAGGCGCATTCTATTTCATCCACTCCTTGAAGATTCAAATGCAGTGGCTTTTCCCATCACGCCTCGGGTAACCACACAGTAGATACAGGCGCTCAGTATGTAATCGCGCCGGTGGAAATCAAACATAAATATTGGCGGAGAGAGCAACAACAAATGCCAGCAAAAACTAAGGATGCCGGTTTTAAATATTTAGTTGAGGAAGTAGGTTGCCGGTAAGCAGCAGATTTAAATCCCTTGCGAGGCAAGTTGATTAATTGGATGTCACCACTATATAAAATAAAATAACCAGCATTTTAATGGGGAATCTGTAAATTTATTTATTTCACCATATGCAAGAAGCAAGTGTGAAAGCATCATGATTTGTAGAACACTACAAAGCACTCGTTATGAATCCCATAACAATGATAATCTAATAAAAATAGACAAGAAGTGTACAATTCCTTCTTATGGATAACGTACTCTAACCGTAATGTTTTATAAAATCCGAGTATATAAAACACAACTGTGTCAGGTCGCTTGAGGACACGTGTGACATACGACGTACGGTAAGCTAGCATCAGTCTCAATCATAACCCACAAAGCGCCCTTTCATTGACGAGGCATAACGACTGCAAAATATATTGCTGCCGCATGCAAGAGGTTTTAGGCGTGAATATGCGATGTTAAATGCGAGTGGGCAGATCGAGATTTATTATCTCAACGCAAAGAGTTTCACTTGCGCTGAGTTATGCTCGGTAAACTCAATCTTAGGCTTGACTCAATCTTTGCGTTAATAACAATAGTATACTGCCATTTATCCGGCACAGCCTCACTGAGTCTGAAGACCCCTTTTCGGGAGAGTCCTGCATTGGGATATTTGAGCAATTCCACTATTGGGATTTATGTGGAAGGGAGGTTCGGGTGCCCTGACAAAGCTCACGCATGTGAGGGGATAATTCTCAAAGCCCAGCTTAAATGCGTTTACGAGTCGATTGCTCTGTTGCCATCTCCTGGTCATCTGAGCCTGAGCACACCACACTTAGCATTCCCAAACAAACTACCATCCAAACACTAACCAGGTTCAATACTGCCGCTTAGCTTCTGAGGTGACAGCATCTGATACATTGGTGGTAAGTTGGTTGAAAAAACCAGTATAATGTGACTTTCAGGAAG
The DNA here is from genome assembly GCA_036362905.1 of Mordacia mordax. NCBI lineage: Eukaryota > Metazoa > Chordata > Hyperoartia > Petromyzontiformes > Petromyzontidae > Mordacia > Mordacia mordax. The sequence continues at coordinate 6,717,310 of JAZEWT010000019.1, read as the reverse complement.
ACCCGTTTTTCTCTGTCTACTATAAGTTGGGTTTTAACGGTGTGGCAGTGTGACCTTTGTCATTCATTTCGTGACACCGACGTGCAACGGGCATAAGAAGATCTCTCCTTCTGGTCGTGGACGGTTTTAAAAAGTCTGCGTTTAAAGATTAATTACGCAGTCGTCAGCTGAGACACTACAGAGGGAAGGGTGACCAAGCGACACAAGTCAAAGGGTGGTTTTAGTGGAATCACAAGAGAGCGGCCTGCCCCAGATTTCGTGCTAATGCCTGACAAGTTACATCTATAGATTTCATTTCAGCTGGGTTTGTCAGTGTCGGTAACCTGTAAATTATTTCCGCACCCGGTACACCACATCCAGTATATATCTCTTTCTCGCCATGGCTGTGGCTATGAGTTATGCGCCACCTACTCCAGTCTGCCAATGAGCTGCGATATTTGTTTAGTCAGCAATTAAGCTCTCGTGGCTGGGTGGCTTAATGTCAGTGGTGAACTCATTGAACTGGCACCGCTAAGACCTGGGTTTGAATTCAGGCAGCCACCTGTGGTTACACCATATGCTCACGTGCAGTAAGTTGATGGCATCAGCTCAGTCTCTAGTGATTGCACTAAATTAAATAAAAAAATCACGTCAAATTTGGTTCTGTACTTAATTTGGCCAAATTCCAGCTCCTGAGAAACTATCGTGTCATGCAACTACGATTACTCTCATATCCAGAGCATGCGGGAAAGTGCTGCCCCCTTCTGTGTGTATCAGAGGTCACTGGAAGAGCTCCCTGGAGGATCGTCTGTCTGCTCTGTCGAGGGGCCAATCGTTATACAGCGGGGAACAAAAAGAAAATATTAAAATATATTAACTCTGCTTGTCCAGGGGTTTAAGTCCCAAATTTGGTGGGCGCTGATGGGGCGGCCTCTCTCGCCCTTGGGAAAGTGGTGCCGTGATTGGGGAGATGGATGGAACCCCGGCGGTGGTTCGCACAGATTTCCATTTGTCAGTTTAGCACCATTTCCCAGTAGTGCTTAATCACTTTATTTTTCATTACGATCATTAAGCGTCTGAATTGTGCGGGGTCGTGAATCTCACATGCCACGCAAGAATTATCAGGCCCTGTGTGGTTTGTGATGATCAAATACTTTTTAATGGTGGACTGATTTTTATATATACATATTACACAAAAAAAAACAACCACTTACACATAGAGAGATATTGGACATTTTAAAATGACAGCATCCGTATAGCACAACCACAAAAAAAACAACACAGTTATTTTAAAATGGTGTTTACATTTTTTTTTTACTTTACAGTAAAGAAGTTGCTTTTTTAATTCAATTAATATACAGCAGCACTTCTAAGTACAAATATAAATGCCCGGCATTGGGGCAGCTTCACATCACCTCGGGTGCATATAAACTACATGTCATGATGGATTTTGGCCGAGGATGTATATTCAAAGGGAGCCTGATTAAACGCATTCACTGCCATCTGTCCAGTGCCTGGGCAGCAGAATGTTGTGCTATTTGTATGCCCATGGGCACACACGCACACTCTGTGGTATGCCTAGGTGGCAGTGCGACCTTCCCCCAAGCGTACGTGCTACTTTGGAAAGTGACTTCTAACTAGCGCAATGGTGTAGGTGTTTTCACAGCTCGATCTGTGATGAGAATTGCTCTCGATGTGTTCTTCCGGGACAACCGTGCCGAGTGTTCCTCCTCACCTTCGCGACGTTGATGGAGGCATCATGCATCGTCAAGCGGCATTTCCCTTCCGGCGTTGGTGGCGTCATCAGGCGTCATCAGGTGTTATCAGGCGTCATTAAGCCTGATAACGATGCCTCCTACGTGGGAGGCGAAAACATTGCGAAGGAGAGAGGAAAGCATACTTGACACGGCTATCCCAAAAGATCGTCTTGCTAAGATCACGGCCAGTAGTGTAATGCGAAGGCTTCTGTCACACAACATTCTTCTTTTTTTTGCAAAAGCCAATATATCGACGTGAAAAATTCATGTTCCTGTTTGCCTGAGAGCACTGCCCGTAGCAGGCCTTCACCTATTGCGCTCGATTCGTTGCGTGGCACCGTTCGTTGTGACTCAACGAACTTCTTTATTTAACGTGGCACATATGCACAGCGTCACGTGAGGTCGGATCGACATCGCTTCCTTTCGGAGCGGAGACACGGTACTCGCAGTGGCTGCCCGCCTCCCAAGAGCAGACGGGACGCCCATCTTTTTGTAGAGCTTGATCACCACTCAAAAGGCAAGGGCGCAGACCCTGCAATCGCTGGTGGAAGGGTCTCCACCTAAACTTATATTCGCGTTTCTAAAGCGCGTGTCACTCGAGGGTCACGAAGGCATATGTTGGCGCCGGCTGAATGCTTGGCTGCCTTCCCCTCGCCTCTCTGCAGTCTCCTCGCTACGCCTCTGTAATGATGTAAGTCGACCTGGATCAGGGGGGTCACCATGAGAATGATGTCACTAACGAGAGTGAACTGGGGTTGTACCAAAGAAAACATCCGCTTATTGCCGCCGCTGGCGTTGACCATTCCACGGCAGTGGCAGCTTCTCCGAGTTCGGTCTGCAACGGGTTAATTTATCCGGAATCGGCAAGAGTCGACCGACATAGCCACGGGGCATAAACAGTCACGGATGCGGCTGTCTTGTGCTCGCGCGCACAGACAGACAGGCCAGCCGGCTGACCCACCGGGGGGGGGGATTTAAGTCGGTGGCTATGTAACATTTCCAACCAACTGTGTCCCCCTCCTTTGCCTGCAGCGCACATGCTCCTCTCCGAGTCGCCGTACGCTCGGCCACGAATGATCATGCCTGCTGAGCTGCCAGCGAAGGGCATGGCTGAGCTGTAAGCACATTTGGCCACTTGTTGCAGAGGTTTGTGGGTTGAGCCTGGAGTGCCTCCCTGATAAATACTGCGGAGTTTGTTCAACTCAGATGTTCGCCGCCGCCTGCTTCACGGGGTATTCTTGAGGTCGTCACCGCGACATTGTTGGAAAAATGTCAGGCCACCACGTGCAGGTGTCACGGTTCAACTTTGTCGTATTTAAAATACGTGTGTCTGAAACATATAGTGTCATTAATATTGAGCTCGTTTACGCAGAGAGAAAAACCTCACTGCGTCCGAAGAGGGTCGTGTTTTTGCAGTCACAGGCAAAGATTAATAATAATAATAATAATTGCACTTCCAGAGCGTTTTTCACCCGAAGGTCACAAAAAGCGCTTCACTAAGCTGCGGAGAGAACGGCATTTTAGCAACAACAACGATTGAAGAACAGAAAACCAAAAACAATAACGTTTTTGTTTGTTTTTTGTTGTTGTAAATCTGAGCTGTGGAGAGAACGGCGCCTCAACAACAACAACAATAGAACAGTTCAACTGAAAGTCACATAAAGGCTATAATTCAGAGAAGGGCATAAAATGACCAAAAAAAAATTGTTCAGCAAACAAGGAAGGAATAAATGTTCCTGCTTTGCATATATTCTAAGTGAGTAAGGCGTAGGTAGTTTTTTTTTCATATAGGGCAAGCACACAATGACCTGCCCTTGTGAATCGTGTACGTTTTTTTGTTAAGCCACCCACGGTAATAACCAGGGTGGCCGCTCGACTTGAAACACGAACCTCTTCAAAAAGGAGAAGCGGCTTCTGCAAGGCCACGTCACCACAGCAGTAGTCTTTTATGAAAAGCTTTGTGATGTAATAATGGCCTGAAGGCCAAGCATAGACACTGTGTTTATGCAATGTAGGTATTGTGACGGGAGCAGTGGAAAGATGAAGGCATTTTTGTTATTTTTCTTAGTGTGAGATTTTATTTATTGAACTCGGTCGTAGGGGGCTGGAGCCTATCCCGGCAGACAAAGGGCGCAAGGAAGGGCTACACCCAGGTTTCGACGCAGTACGTTGCAGTGCACTATACTCCGACTGTGACGCGAGTACGTCACAGGGAACTTTTATTTTTTTGGGGCGGAGGGGGGGGGGGGAATTTATTCAGCAGGCCAATTAACCTAGGCAGCAGCATTTCTTTGGCCGGTGGGAAGAAAACGGAGTACCTAACAAAAACCCACGGGGGACACGGGGAGAGCATGCAAATCCCACACAGAAAGGCACCCGAGTTGGGAAACGAACCTGTGACGCAGCAGCGCTATTCTGCCACAGTGCCACTTCTGGTAGGTAACTCAATTATTCGTTTACTTTTTAAAGAGCGTATTCATGTTGTTTATTTTCTGCAATGGATTTGCTTTGCTGAGTTGCATTTGCTGCTGTTCCTATGCTGATATCTCATTACATTTCCTATACTTCCCACATTTACGGGGTAGATAAGAGTTGGTCTCAAGCATCTTCCAAAAAAATCCCGGAGTGACTTCATATTTATTCGTGCAAACACCCTTGGTATTCCCTACAAGGGCGAGTAGCAACGTATTGATTAATCTAGATTGCTTAATTTTTATAAAAGTAGGCGCAAATCACTAAATTGAGATTGTTCATGGTAAGCATCGTCCCCGATCTCACAAACATATTTCCGTTGAAGTCTAGGTACAGAGCAATCTTGTGCAGGCAGGGAAAACTGCCCCTTCAATTGTGTTGAGATGAGATGGATTGCAACGTGGCTTAAAGAAGGACGCTTTATCAATATTCAAATTTAGCTCGTCATGGATGCGTCAAGGCGCTTGTGTCAGAATCAGTGTTTTTATTTGTACATTTCATATCTAATGGGTACACGTGGTCCCTTTAGGGACTAGTCTTCTGCATGCGTCACAATGTTAAAATATGTAATTTTGAAATGGAATCGCGGCGCTAAATTGTGACAGTCGATTGAGTCGTGAGACGGGAGACTCGTTAAAGCCCCCACGTCGAGCTCGCTGCACGCGCGCGTGGAATTTAAAATAAATGTGTTGAGCTGCAAAACACGAGTCCAGCACGGGATCGCATGCATTGTCGAATGAGTGGGATGAGGAGGCGGCGCGTGGGGGTTTTATCTCGGCAGATTGTGTCAGCTCAGAAAAGTGCTCTTGAAGGGATCTCCGTACCGAGATATTGCCTTCTACATGGGGTGATGCACAATATTAATGTGTCCCCATCTCAGGACATGGCATCGATGGCACACCTGTAGAAACTCATCTATATGGGTGCCTTTTTCGTGGAGTTTGTTCTCCCCGTATTTGCATGAAATCCTCTGGTACACCAATTTCCTTCCACAGTCCAAAGACGGGCAGCCTCGGTTAATTGGCCTGACTAAATTGTCTCCGGCACCCTGTGATAGACTGGTGTCGCATCATTGGTATAGCCCTTCCTTATCCCCTGTGTCTGCGGGGATAGGTTTCGGCTCACCACGGCCCTCTACAGGAGTAAACGGGTACTGCGGTGCCTATCTGTGTGGAGTTGGCACGTTCTTTCTGTATCCTCGTTGGATTTTGCTCGGGTACTCCATTTTCTTTTCCTGGTGCCCTGCGATGGACTGGCGTCCGATCCTGGTTACAGCCCTGCCTTACAAGGATTAAGCGGTAATGTATGAATCACAACAACAAATGAGATTGGTCCACCCGTCGCCGTTGAAGGTTATTGCATCTCACCTCTGGTTCGAATTGTTTGCAAATAGCGTCATTAGCATGCGATGTTGCGATATCACGCACGGCTGTGAATACCGACAGGGCCGTTAAACTGATGGGGACCCGGACGGGGGGCTTAGACCTGCGTGGAATCACCTCGCGATCGGATATCAAGCCACACTTACCTTGGCTGACATTAATCACACGACGCGGGCATGCAGATTGAGAGTGGCTGCTGAGAGTCACGCCCAGGCACTAGCGGCAGATTAACTAATGCTTCCATGGTGAAAATGTGGTTTCGTCTCCATAGGAACAGGAGGCCTCCTTATTCCCGGGTGTGTGTCAGCACGAAAGGCGGTTTAATAAAAACCGGGTGCGTGTTTTTTGAAAGGTCGCACGGGGTGCCATTTCCCCCCGCGAGCATGCGTCGATATATTGACTTGATTAAAGACTCCATCTGTGCCTGTCAAATATCTTCACCGCTGCAAGTTTTTGGAAACTTGTCTGCTTCTGCGAAAAAGATATCTGTCGATAAATTGTGTGCACGTGCGTGATGTCCAGCAATGTGAACGAGAGAAACGGCGAGCGAGAGAGGTTTATTATGAGTGAAGAGTGAAACGGGTTTGTGCGTTGAACGGCACACGCGTGTCTGGCTATGCTTTGCTGAATCTGGCGGCACTGGCAGGATGCCCCTTGCGTATTTTTCGACGTTTGCAAGGTCTTTACTCCACCGTGTGATATCCGTAAGTTTCCAGCGTCTCATAAACAAACTCCTTGAGAAGGCTCTTTCGATTTATCGCCTTCGACCTGACAAGCAAATGGTGTTGAAGACACAGTAGAACACACACGGTGGCCCCCTTTTTTTTACGCTGTGAACTATCGTCCGCACGATAATGCTCGCTGCAAGTGGCCACATTCACTGCCATGATTTACCGAGGAAATAGCAACTGCCTCGTGCTGCCATTGGCCCTCTGCGTGGCGTATCTTGATGGCGTCTTTCTGGTGAGCGAGCACGATTTCGCTCCGAGCCTCTCTGTATTTTTATTCCTCCCTCTCCTGGAAGGGCCGAAAACGAAAACGATGATGAGCAAGTCTCATCGCTTGGAAAATGGTGTAAACAAATATGTGTATATATATTTTAAGGCAAACAATGCACTACAAAAAATATGTAATTCGCATTCCTGACATCATGAATGTAATCGAATGCAAGTGGCGTGGAACAGGAAGCACACACATCCGTCCATAGTGGCGCGGACAGGGTGTCCGTTCCTCGGATCCACTCTGTGACAGATTGCCTGTTTATTATGCAGGTCCGCGTGCGGCTGCATTATTCAAAAGCCACTGGGCTTCATTCCTATTAGGGCTGATTCTGTTTTCTATTATTAATCAGCCTGTGCATTTCGAAAATGCCATGAAAGGGCATTTTTTGTCCCTATGTTTAGCGTTGCCCCGTAGACTGATTTATGCTGCCACTGGAGAGTGACCCTCAAATTGTTTTTCTATCACAGCGATTGTCTACCTCGATGCTTCACGCCTGTCCAAGTCCACTCACGCAGAGGCTCAAATTGAATGTAATTTCGTAACCCTGCTGTCGTTCTTGTGAGGGGAGCATGGCAACAGGTTTCTGATGGCCAGAACCCACTGAAGTTCCGTTTTCATTGGGGGTGGCGAGTCCATGATCTGCTCTGGTTGGGGGAGGAGGGAGGGGGGACGCAAGGGCGCGGTGGCGCAGCGAGTAGCCCTGTCACTTCACAGCAAGAAGGATCCAGGTGCGATTCCTGGCTCAGGTGCCTTTCTGTGCAGAGTTTGCAGGTTCTCCCCCGTGTGCATGTGTGCTTTCGCTTGGTACTCTGATTTCCTACCGCAGTCCAAAGATATGTTGCCTTGGTTAATTGTCCCCATTACATTTCCTGCATTGCCCTGAGATGTTCTGGGCTTCTTTACTTCTCCTGGCTGGACAACTGTTAATAAAGCTGCATAGCTCAAAGGTTCCTTCAAGCTTATATGAAAACTGACTGAAATGCAATTGTTGGCTGCCGGGCAATTATGGGGCGAGGGGTTTTCTTTTTTAGATTAAACATATAATTGCCTCATTGTAAGGAAGTCTGATCCAGAAATGTAATTCATCAATACTGTCAGCACAGTTCGTGTTTTTTTAAATGCATGTGATGTGGACACAAATAGGGACTATAAAAAAAGTGTTTATTATTTTGAGCTTCTAAATGCAACATGACGAGTTAACAAGCATCGTGGGATTTGCATTATGCTGAGAAAATAAGGTGTGTACTATGGTTTTTGTTAGCAAATATTTTCAAAAAATAATCACAGGCCGCGAAAGAAGCACATTTCTTGATAATGGACGTGTTATTTCGTAAGACGCAGAAAAGTATACCTATTATAGATCCGTAGGCCAGTGGTTTAGCCAATCCGTTACTGTTGTTACTTTCGAATTGCAAATACACCACCTTTATATATATATATCTGGGACAATGAGAAGCTATAATAATAATAATTGCATTAAGAGAGCGCGTCAACTCGAGGGTCACAAAGCGCTGCACAGAACTGTGGAGAGAACGGCCACGTGAACAACGAGATAAGAACGCCAAATTAGCGATTGAGAGATATATGCTCGAATGACTTGAAGGTTGGCGATGAAATCGGTTGGATGTCGGCAGACACATGGAGGAGAACTGCTAGGCCACCACCACGGCCATTTGAATGAGCCTTTTGATGGAATGCAAAGTCTCACGGTGGTGCCTAATTCAATGTGAGAATATAATCTTGATGATGCCAGGTCTCTGTTGGTTAGAGTAGGTCCAGACTGTTATCTGAGATCAGCTCAGCGATGAGTGGGGCTTTTTAGGAGTTCAGCGAGTGCACATTGAGCAAGGCAAAGTGGGTTTCTGTTGCAGGCAACGTGTGTGCTGGAAGAGGGGCACCAACCAACGGTATTTTTTTTATCAACCATCGTTGAGCTGCAAACGGTCTAGCTTGTTGTTTCGTCAGTAGCCGATAAGTAGGTCTAAATACAGGGATGGGGGTAGGGAAATAAATTATAGGCAGGTTAATGGGCTTTTTGTAGGTGGCGCCCCTATGGCTGTAATGAGGGCATCGAAGTATCATCAGCTCAGAGCAAATGGCCAGAAGGTTGGGGTTACAAAGAATTGATGGAGGAATCAAGCTCTTTGGAGCCGTGCATGTATGGGTGATCATATCCAACAGGGGCCAGAGCCAAACTCTGGGGACAAGGAAGAACCATGCCCAGGATGTGATGTCAACACATCATGGGGCACCTCCCCTGGAGTCTCATCTCATTATCTGAAACCGCTTAATCCTATATAGGGTCACGGTGAAGCCGGAGCCTATCCCGGAAACATAGGGCGTAAGGCAGGAATACACCCGACGACGGGACGCCGGCCCTGGAGTAATTTACTCAATATGCCAATCAACCTAGAGAGCTGTGCATCCTTGAACGGCAGGAGGAATGGATAAGCGTCACAGTGTTCGAGAAGGGAGTCACAGTGTTAGAGATGGGAATCAAAGTATTCGAGATGGGAGTCAGTGCAAGAGATGGGCGTCACAGCGTTAGAGATGGGCGTCACAGTATTCGACCACTACAAATTAGAGAAGCGTAAAACAGAATTAAGTGATTATAATTGTTTCAGACACAGAATGATATATGAAACGTACTTTAAAAACACTGGTGGCTTAATGTAGTAAAGGGATCATTGCAGACTGCTACACGAGACAAAGAGTTGATTACACGAAGTTAAATCAATGATTTAGACTAATAAGAATTAAGAAGAAGAATTAAACTAAGTAAACTATTAAAAAACTGTTTCAATACACACCCAGAATGACCTGTAAAAATGCGCACAATTAATAGTGTACAGCAACAGGACCTGGATTGCATGAGCGATGATTTTAACAGTTGTGGTGCCTGAACGGAGAACGCTGTCATACCAGCCGAACTCGTAGCTTCTCCGCAGACACCCGGGTTCCGGAGTGCGCGAGCAACCACATGGCGTGGCTTCTCCCAGCTTGTAGCGGCAGCTCGGCATCGTCCACACTCACTCAGCGGCGATAGATGAGCAGAGGCCTTCTGGAATTTTCGATGCTTTATTAATAACACAACAGAACGTCCTTGCCCGGGGTTACGTTGGCACATCGACTCATAGCCGCCTCGCGCTCAGCGCACTATCTAGCGCTATCCACATGGATCACATACTGCGTGGCCTCCTCGCATTCCCCCCTGGAGTTCTCCATAGCGCTGACATACACGCGCTTATATGCATTTTCGCACGCCCGCACGCGCAACTGTCAACTTTGTAACCGACCAATCAAAGTGAGTGCGCAACTGCCCACTTTGTAACTGACCAATCAAAGTGAGTGCGCAACTGCCAACTTTGTTACCGACCAATCAAAGTGAGTGCGCAACTGCCAACTTTGTTACCGACCAATCAAAGTGAGTGCGCAACTGCCAACTTCGTCACCGACCACGAGTTGTTTATGACTCAACGTGAATGTCGTCACATTACCTCAGCCGGCCGCCTCTCGCACGCACCCAGCCTGTCACGCGCGAGGCTGGGCACCGCACAGTGGTTATGTAGTGGAAGATGTGGATGGTTAAATGATAATGAGGTGAGGGTGAGCGTGACGTTTTGCTGCGAATCGAGTGAGGTACAGATACTGAATCAGGCGAGCGGAGAGGCGCAGTTGAAGGCGGCACCCAGCTCTTGCAAACCGTGTCGAGGCCTCAGTTGTTCTGGTCGAGGAGGCCCCCGATGGTTTTAGCGGAAAAATATTTATATTGATTACGGACGAATAATTCTGAGTAGTTTTAAAGGTCATACAAATAGAACCAAGGTAACGGTAATAAAGTGATTTAGGTTGCTTCAAATACACAAAAAATGGCGGTTAATCTATGAGATGTTGGGAGCTGCTGAGAGTTAGTCCGCCTGCGTCCCCGAACATCCAGGAGAGGATAACATCATATTGTTTGTAGCCACACACAGGGGAGAGAGCACATGGTTTTCCATTCGTGCGTTAGGTGTCTGTTCAGATCTGGTCTGTCGACGATGGTGCCCCACGTTTCTGAAATACCCACTCCACCGCCCCC
>JAZEWT010000019.1:6673998-6706129 GCA_036362905.1 Mordacia mordax | reverse complement strand
AACAGGAACTCTTCAATGTCTGAGCAGAGCGTGCAAAGGGTAGTGAGATGAGACGAGGGGAGAGGCAGGGAGGGATCTTGAAGATGGCAAGAGATGGTGCAGTCGATCTGGGACTCGACTGGGTGCCAGTTGAAGGCACTTGTAGTTAACAAGCATAATGAGGTGGTGTTTAAGAGTCTCTAAAAATCTCACTTGGTGGAGGCATTGACCTCATTTTCACAAAAGTTTGCACGAATCACGGTGCTATTGAGATAAAGTTACGTTCGTAACGCATTGATCATTGGCAGGTCTCTCGATAGCCTTGCTGTTAATCTGAGGAAGTAGAATCCGGCACAAAAATCGACTCTGCATATGATCTAAAAAGTTCCATATGTCATATGTGGGCGGCACGGTGGCCCAGTGGTTAGCGCTGTCGCCTCACAGCAAGAAGGTCCCGGGTTCGAATATCTCGGCTCGGGTGCCTTTTTGTGTGGAGTTTGCATGCTCTCCCCGTGTCCGCGTGGGTTTCGCCGGGCACTCCGGTTTCCTCCCACAGTCCAAAAGCATGCTGCTGCATAGGTTAATTGGCTCGCAGGCTAAATTGCCCCGCAGTGCCCGGCGATGAACTGGCGTCCCATCGTCGGTATATCCTTGCCTTGCGCCCTGTGTCTGCCGGGATAGGCTCCGGCTTCACCGTGACCCTGTATAGGACTAAGCAGTTTCAGACAATGAGATGAGATGTCATATGTCATGGGAATGTTGTTAATTATTGCATGGATATCGCTCAGGCTCTTATAGTTTTTAAAAATGTTTTCACAGTCAAGCTGTGATATGTACAATGAATCAAAATCCATGCACGCGTAACGACCTTAAAGCAAGGACCCCAGTGGAGGCCTGGGGAGACTCGCATTGTTTATCCACTTTCCTACCTATTGCAAACAGTCTCCTGCTTATATAAGATTATAACATGTTTTACCGTATCTGGCATCTCATCTCATTATCTGAAACCGCTTAATCCTATATAGGGTCACGGTGAGCCGGAGCCTATCCCGGAAACACAGGGCGTAAGGCAGGAATACACCCGACGACGGGACGCCAGTCCATCGCCGGGCATTTTTTAGTCTGCGAGTCAATCAACCTATCCGGGAGCATGCTTTTGGACTGTGGGAGGAAACCGGAGTACCTGGCGAAAACCCACGCGGACACGGGGAGAGCATGCAAACTCCACACAGAAAGGCACCCGAGCCGAGAGATTCGAACCCGGGACTATCTTGCTGTGAGGCGTCAGCGCTAACCACTGGGCCACCGCGCCGCCCACCGAGAAAGACATCATCATGAATTGTGTTTGAAATCATAGTGAACGTCCTTTGAGACAGAGCAGTAAAGATTTCAGCACGGTGTAGTTTTCATGGATTCTGCATAAGAGTATAAGTAAAAAAACATGCTTACTCATGGATTTGTTTTTCTTCCAAAATACGTTTTTTTTCCTCGAAAGCATTTAACGCTCCGTACAGGAGACGACAGATAGCGGTTGAGGACAAATATGTTGGAATATTTGCAAACAGTTTTTTTTTTGCAACACTGATTAATTTGCCCATTTGTCTCCAGGGAAGGTTCCCTTGTTGGCAACACAACTCGATGGCGATTCTTTATTTGCATGGAATTATCTTCACGAGGGTTATCACGAGCCCACCTTGCACACATTTGGACAGTCGGACGGGCCAGAGTTTAGCCATTAACCTTCGTCGGGAAGCATTCATTACGGGTTGGGCGGCGGGTCAATTTGTATATTTACGCATGTGATGCATCAGCCAAGACCATGGAGTGGCGGCTCAGCGCATCGTAACATTCGTCATTCGCCACCATGTGTTTCCACGCCGCGGTGCGCACACACTGTTAACTCGCGTCATTTTGTTCTCATTTCCACTAATTCCCCTCCCTCATTTGTCTCCGTTTGTCAGATCGTTGGCGCTGGCGTTCCGCGCACCCTTCGACACCAAACCCCCTCTCCGCCCCCATTTGAAATATTTCGCACATCCGTGTGAGCGCATTAGCCGGCGAGATGCATCAAAGTCAATTCTCCCCTCGCGGTTATTTGCAAATCGCATGGAAATTATTTTGCGTCTTCTTCCCCGTATGTTAATCCACGCAGATATTAGCAATTTAGATAGCCTATCTGCGAATTGTCCCGATTAGGGTTACACACTGCTTACTCTGGCAAGCAGGAGATATGCCGGAGGTCACGGAGGCGGTATCCCTGCTGCAATGGGGCACAACTGCGTTATAACTGATAACAGATGCAACCCATATGTGAATTACCATTTCGTAAAGCCTCGCTGTGCTGAAGTTCAAATATCTGGTAAAGCTAATAAAACAAAACAAACACCAAATCGGTGGATACCTCTGCAATGTGTACACAATTCCTATAAACTATTAGCACTTGACATCAGTTCGTGGTTCCTTTTTAAATACAGACCGGGTTTGTGCTGCGTGGAGCGGCGGCACGGTGGTTAGCGCAGTTGCGCTGTGAACCCGCAAAGCTGGGTTCGATTCTCAGCTCATGTTGGTTCGCGAGTGACAAAGCCGGCACTACTCGCCCTGCTCTTCTTTATCACCCTGTCCTGATCGGCATGGTGAAGTATGCTCAAACAACTCCCATAACCCAATGAGACCTTGGGGGGAGGTCCTCAGATATGGCTTGTCAAATGCTGATATAAAAAAATTGGTACTAAAGCGTTGCGATGCTAAAGTTCAAACATTATCATGCATCAGGCTATGGGTACTTTTGCCAGTGTACATATGTAAAGAGTAGAAAAGTTTTTTTTTTACCATTTCTGGCAATTATACAGGTGTTAAGATCTTAAAACACCAAAATAGACACCTTTCACAAAGTGTCTAGTTTGCAAAAACCACACATACTTGTGGCAAAATATGCATACGGGAAGCTTTGATAACGTATGCATTGTCCTTCAAACGGATTGGCCCACACAAGACATGGCTTTCTTTTGAGCCTCATTGTCAGTGTTAGCCAGATGTTGCCAAAAGGCAGTCAGCTCAGTACAATGCAAGTAGCTCAGGTCGAGCTGTTTAAACTATGGGCACTTTTGCCAGTGTACATATGTATGATACATTTACATGTATTGTACAAATGCATTCACATGATGTAAATAAAACATATGTATATACGTGTATCACTTTACGGTGCACATGCTTTTGCTGTAACCTATTAACACTTGACAATGTTTACTCTCGCTTTTAAATGAAGACTGGTGTCGTGCAGCGAATGGAGTATCGGCATAGAGCAGCCAATATCTGGGATCTCATTTCAGCAACAGCTCGCAGTGCGTGCGCGTCATGCGCGGCGCGCACGACCGGGAGCACAGAAGGCAATGGGGAGAGGTCGCGGCCCCTTGCTTGGCGTGACACCAGGACATTTACGCTTGCGTTTAAACGCTACCGCCGTAATGGCTTGCGTGCCACAATTTCACAAATCTTCACTGGAAACTAGGCATCTCGGAGCTCGTGTGTGTGTGTTTTATGTGTGTGTGTGTGTGCATGCGTTACCACAAATATAACGGTAGTAAATAGTTGTGTGTAAGTAAAACAGCCATGAAGCTTTCTCCTTCCATCATTCACCGCGCTAAATATCTCTCTCGCCCCCTCCTACACCACCGCCGCACGCTGTTTAAGACATCGAATGAGCCCTTAACTCAAGTGTGTTTGTATGCAATAGACGACTATATTGTAATTTATGTGCAGTTCTTTTTTACCCGGTTATTTACATGTGATAAGCGAGCACCGGCGCAAGTGCAAGAGCAGACGAATAAACACGCCCGGCTTCTCAGTCTCTCAATATAACGACGAACGAGAGTTTAAATCGGTTGCAATCCATTTAAATGGAACACCGTGTGTGCTCTTTGTAGAATACGCGTTTTCAGTTATTTCAAGTGATGCTGATGTGGAATTATTGGTCAGCTCTCCGAATTTGCAATTCGGATGTTACCGGTTTTGATAAGCGGTTGAAACCATGACCGTTTGCAGGTAACACGCGGCTTCGTTATTGCTGCGTTGCTATTCCAAGATGTATCTTCAGCATGGGAGATTAGGCCAAACTCTTTATAACTAGTGCGGACCCTTTCAAACAACAGTGGTGTGAGCAAGTGTTTACAGGGCTGTACCTTGAATTTTTTTAGTTCGTTCAAGGGCCAACAATGATCGAACCGTCTGGTTTCATTTAGCGCACAGCAAATTACAGATTACTTTATGATTATGCTTACTTTGTGATTATAGTTAGAACTTCATATTTGCACAAATTGGTACTTTGAGTAAGTTTGTTCGTGCAATTTTGCGCGTTGCCGTTTAGTTTATGATTATGGTTAGGGTTTTGTTTAAATGCAAAAATTGGTACCGTTAGCTTGTTTAGTATCGTTGTAAGATTATATGTTGTTGCGTTGGTCGGTTCGAACTACTGCTGCATCGCAGAAATCCTGCATCCAGAGCTTGCAAGTTCACTGGGTATTGTCTGCTGTAATAATAAACACGTATTTATCTACATTATCACGGGACCCAGAGAGAGGCCTGGGTCTACAGGTCAGCCTTCTACACCAAAACAGTAACCTGATGCTGCAGCAAAAGATCTCATCTCATCTCATTGTCAGAAATCGCCTAGTCCTGTACAGGGTCGCGGTGAGCTGGAGCCTATCCCGGCAGACACAGGGCGCAAGGCAGGGATATACCCACGATGGGACGCCAGTCCATCACCGGGCACTCCGGCAATGTAGTCTGCAAGCCAATTAATCTACGCAGCGGCATGTTTTTGGACGACTGTGGGAGGAAACCGCAGTGCCCGGCGAAAACCCATGCAGACACGGGGAAAACATGCAAACTCCACACAAAGGCACCCGAGCCGAGATTCGAACCCGGGATTTCTTGCTGTGAGGCGACAGCGCTACCCACTTGGCCACCGCGCCGCTCCAGCTGCAGATGAAAGGTAAAACCGGCAATCTCTACAATTAACATTGAATGATATTTCATGATTTGGTGGTTGACTTAAAAGGAACGACAACAACATTAAACGCCTTAAAAAAGGTGCTGCTGAGACAATAGTGAGGGATGGGCACATGATGGCTGTTTACTGCCAGGTTTTACCATTACCGATGGATCCACACGCTTGTCTGCTGGGCGGCAGTGCCAATGACTCGCATTGCTCTACGGTTATTCTCTCCCGGGTCCTCGATATCTGTCTGGTGAGTGTCTCTTGAAACAGCGAGGAAGGCAAAATACGGGCGAGTGTTTAGAAAAGCTGCATTTATATTTTAAATCTAGCAAATTGGGCGGCACGGTGGCGCTGTGAGTCGTGGTGCTGCCTCACAGGAAGAAGATCCACGGTTCGATGCCCCAGCTCTGGTGTCTTTTTGTGTGGAGTTTTCGTGTGCTCCCCTTGTCCACGTGGGGTTTCGCCAGGTACTCCAGTTTCCTCAGATCTTCCAAAGACACGCTGCTGCATAGGATAATTGGCCTGCTGGGTAAATTGCCCCCCCAAAGGGTGCCCTGCAATGTATTGGCGTCACATCCCGGGTTTAAGCCCACCGTGCGCCTTCTTTCTGCCGGGATCGACTCCGCCCTCCCTGCGACCTTGTAAATAATTAAGCGGGTATTGGTACTGACTGACAGTAGCGCATGGAGTAGCGCTGCCGCCTCATAGAAAGAAACCTGGATTCCATTCAAGGCAACGGTTCCTTTCCGTGTGGCGTTGCATATTCTCCCCATGTCCACGTGGGTTTTCGCTGGGTACTTTAGTTTTCTCCCAAAGTCCAAAGACATGCTACCTAGGTTAATTGTCCTGATTAAATTACCGCCGGTACCCAGATATGTTGTTACTTGCTTACCACCTGTCTTAAGGACAACTGTTACAAAGAACTACATAGACCAACGGTTCTTTTCAGTTTAAATGCAAACTGTTACATTGTAAGGGTAGTTCGAGAGATGGTGATGGCTTGGGGAGGCCTCCATCGAGTAGTGGATAGATCGTGGATTAATTCTAGCGATGCTAACGGTACAGTCAAAGCTTTTGCTACTGGTATTCAACATTCGTGTGCGTTTCATGTTCCTTAACCTGGCGTGAAGTCTGACGCTGCTCGACCAAGCCACTGCGTCACTGCCTATCGCATAAACTCTCCTCACTCGTCACCTCGTCTGGAGCCACGTCGTCCAGAGCCGCGCCGCGTTTCGCTCTCATCGCAGTGAGCTCACGGCGTTTGTTGGAAGGTCGTGGCCATGTGTCCTACACCTTTGTCATGGATGTGCCCAGTTAGCGCCGCGCTATTGTATCGCTGTTATCTGTTAGTCTTGTGTTTGTAAGTCGGGCCTCTTGAAAACGTACATATTTGTAGGTTGAATTGCGTCTGTTGACGTGCTCTCACTATTTTGGCCTTGTCATAAATACAGGAGGTGACTCATTTTATTTAAACACAGCATTCTGATCGCTTCATAACATTATAAACTGTATTGAAGGGGATGTGGCTCACGGGGTGTAAATGGTTGTATTTCTTGTATATTTTGTTGCCAAATTTGCTCGGAGGAGCAATACAATCGGACTTAAAATCTGATCGCTTTACATCTTTTCCAGCTTCTGTAGGACACGATGCAATGCTTAAATGCAACCTGCAGTCATAGTGCAATCTGTAATCAAGTTTGTTTTCCTTATTAATCCGTGCTGAATTAAATGCCCTGTAATTGTCAAAAGTGCAGGCGGTCTTGTGTTGTAGCAAAATCTTCATAATTAAAAGAACATAAATGAAATCGGTGTGGGCGGAATCATTAGCAATGCCAGGAAGATGGATTTGATGCCCGATAACAATGAAGGCGCGTGTGAGTGTGTGTTTGGAGAATGCGATATAATTGCAGTTCTCTCACCGCTAGCGTGTTTCAGCCACAACCAGAGGTTTTGGTGAATTCCGCGATCCCTGGGGCTTCCACAAATTGCAGTCGTTGTCAAATGAACCCTAACCCTGCCAAACGTAACGCGCAATCAGCATCATCTCTCAACCACGGGGACGCTGCTGCCTCGTACCTGTGTGAATAACAGTACTTTCCGCGGCTGTGTTGTTTTTAATTATCCTGTGGCACCACGACTCGAGCCGCAGACTCGTGGTGGCTCGGCGATAACCGCCACGGCGAGGATCAGCGTTCACTCCACGATCTTTCAGCCAGCGAGCAGAGACTTCTTGTCTTTTGATGGTTTATTGAGCAGCGCGCGGGCCCGGGCATAACGAACACGAGCGGCGACTACATGTTGAAGACTGATGACTGCCCCGTCTGACCGCCTGACGACCCACTCTCCCTGACTCCGTCTCCAAACAGCAACTCGATCCCCACTCCCGAACTCCTCCGTCTTTATATTCCTCCGTGTCGCCCCCCTCCTTCGCACCTTTCGGATGACCTCACCCGTAGTCACGAGATCCAATGAGTCACGCACCACGTGTGTAATGTGTAAATCAACAACCCGAGTTCGATTAATCACGGGTCTCGCAATCGCACTGTCCACTCGTAAAACTATTAACTCGACAATCCGACAACATCTGTGTAATCAAGTCATATGAATGTATTGTCCCACTGTCAAGCCATTTGCTAGATGGGGGATCAGAGGCCTCAACACGCTGTGTTGGTCAAATGGGCCGTGTGTGCCTCCTTGCTGCGCTACGAACTCAGCGAGCCGAGTTCGATTCCCGCTCACGGCCAATAGCAGTGATGTGTGTTTTTTTTCTAAACCGGTTTTGGGCCTTCCCTAGGTCGACTTAGCCTTAAATGGGTGCCTGTTGTGGTGTGTAAGTATTGGCACTATGGAGGCAAAAGCAGTTAGGCGTAGGCGCTATCTACCCACCCCCTCGCTAACAGCACTTGACCCTCCCGTCCGTTTCGGCTCTACGGGGGATCTTTGACTTTGCCTTGCTCCGATGTCGGCACGCTGGAGAGGCCAAGTTCGAGGAGATGGGGACGCCCGCAGCCACTCATGTTCCGCCGTGGGTTGCTCGCCGTGTCCGAACTAAACAATGGGCAGTATTTGTTAACTATGCACGTTTGTGCATAGTTATACCGAAAGAGCAGATTTTGGAAGCAATCATCAGAAACAAAACGTGTAAAATATATGTGTGTTTTTATAATAGACTTGTGATGTTGAATCGTAACACATTACACAGAAATTGGAGTTACAGTGTCCTTGCAAGTCAGGGCAAGGAATAATTCTTTGTCATCTGTTAAGCTATTGGGATTTTACTTATGTATAATTTAATTAAAATGTTAACAGGCCCATGTTTAAAACATGTATTTGATCTACAAATGTATTTTATAAGGCTTTATCTGTTTCAAAGCACGCACGATCGATCAATGTAATTTTTTTTAAAGATCGGACACAATCCGTTGTAGTGATTTTTTTTCCTTCTACAATCCGATTTTCATTGGAATTGATTCCAACTGCAGTGACGTTATTCTCCCCAATCAACAGGTCACGTGCGTTGGGGGTGCTTTTGCGATTAAGGCCCAAATCCGATGATTAGGTCTTTAACCCCCTGTCGCTGACGTAAAATTCTGAACGCAACCCGAGGTGCGTGAAAGTGACGGTGTTTTTGGAGATGGTATCCAATTCCTTGACCACGCCGCGACGAATTGACCCGGTTCAGTTGGTTCTCAGGAGCTAAGCAGGAATACGCTGGGTGCGTATCTCGATGTGGGGGGAGGAGGAGGAGGAGGACGGAGGGAGGGGGTATACCCGTGAGGATTGTGGGTCGCAAGGTGGTCTCATCTCATTGTCTGAAACCGCTTAGTCCTATACAGGGTCACGGTGAAGCCGGAGCCTATCCCGGCAGACACAGGGCGCAAGGCAAGGATATACCGACGATGGGACGCCAGTCCATCGCCGGGCACTGCGGGGCAATTTAGCCTGCGAGCCAATTAACCTATGCAGCAGCATGCTTTTTGGACTGTGGGAGGAAACCGGAGTACCCGGCGAAAACCCACGCGGACACGGGGAGAGCATGCAAACTCCACACAGAAAGGCACCCTAGCCGAGAGATTCGAACCCGGGACCTTCTTGCTGTGAGGCGACAGCGCTAACCACTGGGCCACCGCGCCGCCTCGCACGGTGGTCCCGACAGTAAAGTGTGGAGTGGCCCAGATGTCAAGGGAGCCTCATTTAATCCTCATTTAATCCCCATTCATTGATTTGGTATCGATACCCGTATAATCCGAAACAGGGTCGCGGGGAGCTGGAGCCTATCCCGGCCAACAGAGGACTCAAGGCGGGCAAATACCCAGGATGTGGCGTCGGTACATCTCAGGGCACTTTTTACTCAGTAGGCCAATTAACCTCGGCAGTTGCGTGTCTTGGTTAATGCTCCGAAACGTAACATTATTGTATGCCAATGGGGGTGCAATGTAAACTATATAAAATAGCACAAAAACTGTATTAGTCTGCAATAAATAGGTGAGGGTAATTTAAAATATTAATTAATGCGACAAATAAAACAAATGTTGATCAATTAAATGTGGTCACCAGACTTGTGGACCACCTTGTACCATCCAGCAACAGGCGATTGAAGATTAGAAATTGGATTGTGCCAAGTAAAGATTGACATCATTGATTCTGTCTGTGGATTTAATCCATCGGTGCGAAGCTTTGAGTGTTACTCCCTCGTTTTCTGCAAGCTTTTCTCCAGTTACTTTGCTTTCCTACCACATGCTTAACACTCATTCATGGAGTTGCCAAAACGTTCAAATGCAGACCGCTGCTGAAAGCGTGAGTCTTGTGGATTGGTTATTATGATTATTTTGCAATACTGGAGGCTGGCGCAGTAAGTCGCGCTGCCGCCTCGCAGCAAGAAGTTCCTGGGTTCTGTTCCCGACTCGGGTGCTTTTCTGTTTGTAGTTTGCGTGTTCTCTCTCCCCGCGTCCGCGTGCGTTTTCGTCGGGTACTCCGCTTTGTTCCCACCCTCCAAAGACACGCTGCTGTCTAGCTTAATTGCCCCGCTGAGTAAATTGTCCCCAAAAATTGTCCTGCGATGCACTGGCGTCACATCTTGGGTATCTCGCCCTCTGTGTTCCGGGATAGGCTCGAACCCCCGCTATCCTGTATCCGATTAATTGGGTATTAATGATAAATATGTGTTTTGTAAAATCACTGCCGGACAGTATTGTCCTCTGTAAAACTCAAAACAACAACAGCATTGCGCGTAAGAACAGTGGACAAGAGTCAACATTATGATAGACACTTTGTACGATTGCCTTTATGAGAGTGCCTCGCTTGTTCTCTGTGACAAATATGATCTCAGTCGTGGTGACAGTAGAATGATAGAGACGATTTAAAAAAAAACGTTCGTGCACGTGTGAAGCTGACTCCGCAGCCAGTGAAAGCACACACATCGTCACGGATATCCCTCGATTAACTACGCAAGTCTGCGTCGCCCTCGTACTTCCTGACACCGTCCTCCTGCACGTGGCAGGGAGCAAACCACAAAGACAACGTTATTGTTGTTGATTTGCCGCTCGTATGTCGTTGTTGTCTGCTGACATGCCGTTCTGTCCACAGCTCTGTGCGGCGCTTTGTGACACTCGGGTAGTAAGCGTTTTGGAAGTGCACTCGTAATTATTAATCCGGGAGCGTGGCAAACACCTTGCATTCCCCGAACAGAGGGTAACATCATTACGGCGTGACGTCATTATGGCTGCCACGTGTTCTTCGAGGAGGAATCTTTCCTGGGGAGTCCTCACCACGTGCTCGAGTAAAGTTGTTCCGAGACCGCTTGTTGTTGTGGTTATGTTTCTGGTGGCATACGGACAGTCCTCGCTCTGTTAATCCGTTTAGAAGCGCGATACCTCTCGGCTTTTGTTTGCGCCTCCGAGATGGTGACCCTAAGGCGTCATCTGGTCATGCAGTGCACGCAGCCCCGGTAGCAGGGTTACAGCCCGGCCGTTCAAACACGGGGTGACATCACCTAGGTTCGGGGGACACAGAGGTCTTGACGATCGGAGACCCAATGACTGACCGAGTTTCGTTGGGGGTCAGCTAGAGTGAGGTTGTGTGCTGCCTAATAGAGAGCCATACTTCCCCAACCGAGCGTTAGCAAGCATTATTACACAAGGTCATTCCCATATGGTTTCCCTATTGCACAGTAACCGCTTAATTTTATAAACATAAACAACAACAACAGGTGACGTTGTGAAAATTCTCATACCGTGAAATTAACGACACGATTCGACGTGATGTTTTACACTGTTAGATGTTTTAATTACAGTTTTCTCAACTCATTTAATTGTCAGAAACCGCTAAGTCCTGCGCAGGGTCGCGGTGAGCCGGAGTCTATCCCGGCAGACACAGGGCGTAAGGCAGGGATATACCCACGCCAGTCCATCACCGGGCACTGCAGGCAATTTAGTCTGCAAGCAAATTAACCTGTGCAGCAGCATGTTTTTTGGACTGTGGGAGGAAACCGGAGTGCCCGGCAAAAACCCACGTGGACACGGGGAGAGAACATGCAAACTCCACACAGCAAGGCACTCGAGCCGAAACTCGAACCCGGGACTTTCTTACTGTGGGGCGACAGCGCTGCCCACTGGGCCACCGTACAGTTTTATTCCTTATATCTTCCCCTGTCCACATGGCCTGATAATCCACAGTAAACCGTTGGATAATCAGCCCATGCTTAATCCACTGCTGAATGGCGTCCTCCCAGAGCCGCCATCATCTCTCATGATGCTGGGAATCAATAAAGCAACTGACACGTGCACAGGAGATGATTTAATCGCTCCATCTGCTCAGGTTATGTTCCTTCAGATGCGTTCCAACGCTCGCCTGGCAGTCCATCATTATTCTAGAGCAAGGCTTTTCAACCCTTTATACCACAAGGCCCACTTATGCCTTCCTTTATTTGTTTAAACAATTATTTTATTTTTCATTTGATGTCCTTCATTGATTTGTAGTCAATATTTTACTTCATCGATCTATTCTGATGTTGTTGAATGCCGTTCTCTCCGCAGCTCTGTGCAGCGTTTTGTGAAGCTCGGGTGAACAGATCTTTTATTATTACTTGGCCTACATGGGTCTGGTCTCCACAGACCACTAAGTGGCACTCACGGTCCACTGATGGGTCGCGACCCACCGATTGAGAATGGCAGCTCCAGACCATTAGCTATCATCACTCCCAAGTCAGAACAAGCCTCGCTCAAGCCTGCTTGCTTTACGTGACGTTTTGAACGGACGATGCCCTCACCTGCCTACGTTCTCCGGCCCATCCTTTCCTCTGTTTAGATTTGCTGTGGGAAAGGTGGGTGCGCACCGCCACGAGCGTTATTGCACGTTTTCCCCTTGAGATTGTTGTCGCAAATGACTCAATCCTGAACCGTGTCACGGCGAGCGGTAGGCGAGCGCTTAGCCACGGGCTTCGTTAATGCGCATTGGTATGATGGCAATGATGGGAATGATCAGACATTCACACGAGCAAACTGGACAAGTCTCCACACGCTATTTGTTTGTTTGTGTTCACTCGTCCATTCATCCTTGCGGCTATTTTGTGTCAAAGCAACAGGGTCTTGGTTCCCGAGACGTGTTTACCTTTCCGCCTGATGCGCGCATCACAGATCAGAGGATTGAGAGGGGAAAAAGTACCACGGCAGGGGAATAATAATACGATTCTTAACGCGCGGAGATGCTACGGCTCTTGATGGGGGAGACGCGGATACGGTGGTGTATCGGGGGAAACCACAAAGAGGGATGGAGGTAAGCCTGGTTGTCAGCCGGCGCCAACCCGTCACTAGACACAGCTTCATTTAAATTATGATGTTATCGGTCAGTTAACGAATGAGTGCTTTTAGTTGCGCGGGGAAAGTGGAGAACCCGGAAGAAAACCACGGAAAACATAGGGGAGAACGCACAAACTTCACACATCAAGGCGCTCGAGGCAGGAATCGAACCGCCTCGGGTAGCACTGTCATTTTGCGAGGCGCGGATATTACGTCTGTCCCACCCTGCCATTTAATGACCGCACCGGGAGGGTGACAGCAAGCATTGGGGTCCTCCTACGAGATATTGAACTCTCGCTAATGGGTGCTTGCACCCGGACCGGAAACATTGCTTTTGAACACCGAGAGAAATCTTTGACCCGTACGTGCGAGGAATGGCTTTGCGGGCGGTGGCCGCGGTCAAGTGCAAGGATTTACTATTATTTGTCCGTTTGTTCGGGGATGCTATTGTTTCTCCAGAGCCATCGACTCTCTTGCCGTCGAACTGGATATGAAAAGAATGAAATGTTGCAGGAACGAATGAGCGAATCGCTCTGCCAAGTTGCGCAACAATTCGCAAATTCACAGTCGTGGTGCGATGGACGGTATATTTGTAGTTTGCAATCCAGACGTCACCGCCTCGATTCGCTCCTCCCGGTACGACAGTTGTAACAATGGCGCAGTTTTATTAAATCCCCTCCGTTTAAGTCGACCCAGCCGTTTACATGGGTTGCGCAGCAGTGAGTGGAGTGGGTGGGGTAAAGTGTGGGTATCCAACGAAGGCGTTTTTCCAGCGTGGATGAGTCGGCCAAATACCCTCCAGAACAGTGCTCTCCAACCTTTTTTTTAAAATACGAGAACTTTTAAAATCTAAATGCAACACAAGTTCTACTCTTAAAAAAAAATCAACTTTTCCAAAACATGGAATAAATGTACGGTATGCGTAACATCGTTTTAGATTTGGGAATCGATACAAAAAGTAATTGAATCGACGGCCGAATCAATTCCTCCTTTAATACACCTCTACACTACATGGGGGGCGCGTGTGCAAGTGCGACTCATTACATGTGAGCCCACAGCGACTACATTAAGATTGATTGATTGTTGAAGACTTTAGGGATCAACCTGTCGATCGCGATCGACAAGTTGAAGACCTCTGTTCTCGAGAGACTCGTTTGAACTCTCGTGGAGGCCCTTTTAGCAGCAGTGGTGTGAGCAAGCAATTGCAGGGCTGCACCTTTACAATAATCAGTGAGGTTACGATTAAGTCTAGACTCTGTAGTAAGGCTATTATCAATGGTAAAGCTATATGCAGCACTTGGAGTTGGGTCTGGGGTTATCATTATAGCCAGACATCGGATGACTCAGCTTACAATGAGCACCTCGTGTCACTTTGTCAGTCGAGTCATAACAAGCATGACAGTGGTGACTAAGGCTTCGAAAACAATTGGTAGCTGCCGTCCTTATGAACTGCACATTCGTGACCCTTCAGTAGCCTTCACCGCGTGCAAATCGACATAATCTACACGAATGCAAAACAACACCTGACAGACGGCGCATTTGGAGCGCGGGGTTATCCGGGTTCATCGGTGCGATGAACGCTCCTTGTGTCAAACTTTCACAACGCCGCTGCCGCCAAGGCTTCCTCTACAATCGCAAGAGCGGCACCGCAATCAGCTCCCGAAAGGTCCCCCGCGCCCCCCCCCCGCAGCGGTGCCCGGAGAAACCGAGAAGGGCACATGTGAAGTCAGCCACGCCTCGGATTGCAAGCGCGGTGGAAGAGTCGAACTCATTTGTTCACGCCTCCGCGGCACGGCGGCTGCGCGTCGCAGCTAACCCCGCGCAACATTATTGAAGATAACCTTCCCTGTTGAAGGGGATTGTCAATTAAAGGGTTAATGGTCAGTAATAAGCTGTGGCAAATGCAAGCAATGCGCCGTGCGTGAGAGGATACACACTGATTGCAGTGTACACTTAGCCGTCCGACTCACTTTGGATGCAAATTGGCAGATTTGTATTCCGGGCAGCGAGCTCACGTTGTTAAATATTTTTCTGTCCGAGTGGGGAGAATGTGGCGCATGTAATTGATCCACCTCGAGCACCTAAAAAAAAAGAGCCAGGTTCTAAACTGTGGAAGTCTTTGAATGAGAATTGTGCCCTTCATTTCGCGCTTGAAATGGGCTTCAGAGGCATCTGATAAGCTGTCATTCACCTCTACAGGTCTCATTAACCTGTCTTGTTATCTTGCTCTGTTTTGCATGACTCTGCATAAGTGGCTGCCGATAGCGTCACATCGTACGAGCCATTCCTAAATTCTTGATCAGTCGTTTAAAATTTTGTTGTTGTTTTGTTTGACCTCTCGTCTCGGAAAGGGCAGGGTTAAAAAAAAAATGATCTTCAGACATTTCAGTGGAATTAAAGATCAAGGGAGCCCAGGAGGGTGTATCTTCTCACGGTTCTCTTGAGATGGCGTGGCTGCTACGCGTGCGCCATCGTCCCAAGACTGCATCTGCCTCGAGCTGCGCTCATAATTAGAACAAAATCAATTAAGAGGGCTATAATATGAACGTCTGGATAAGGACCTCGCTGCTTCCCAGAACGGTACACGCTGGAGCCTACCAGGAAGTATAATGCGCATTCGGTGAGATCGCCATAAATTGAGAATTGCGCGGTTATAGGAGACGGTGTTAAGCGACCCCCCCCCACCAACCTTCGCGAAAGAGATGAGGAACGCTCGACACCGCTGTCCAGAAATAACAGCTTTGGAGAGCAATTCTCGTGCATCGAGCCGTTGACCAATCTACATCAGTACATCGCCATTAACTGTTTGACAAGCGGTACAAATTAATCAGAGTGCAGGGTGGAATTGCACACCGATGAGTTTTAGTGGAGCTGGGCTCTCTGCTCTGGCTTCCTTAATGTTCTGCTCTGTGGTTTAATGCTTTGTTTACTCTGAGTCACGTTGAACCAGAATGTTTATTGACTGTGAAGTCGCTGCGACTGAAGCTGAACAGGTATTTAACGTTTTCAACTCAATGTATGTGCTGATCGTTCTGTACCGTTGACGCCGAGTGCAAATAAGTCTTTGACCCCGCTTTAAAAAAACAAAACCGCACGAGGTGACTCTCAGCAAAACTTCCTTCTGAATTTCTTTTCATGCATTCGCATGGAAAAAAAAATATGACGGGTACAGATGGCACAGCTGGCGGGTAGGAGAGTAATGACATCAGTAATGGAGAGAAACGCATTTTCTAGCGCGATATCGCATGCCATTTGTATGCTCTGCGTAGGCGTAAGGCTACGTTGCAATCATTCGCGCGCAATGTAACAACAAAGACGATTATCGTCAAGCCACTGCTCTGGATGAAGGTTGACTAGAGAGAACGTACGCTACACGTGGGGGACATTGCTTCGGGCGTGATTGTTCAGAGCGAACGGACACCGCGTCTCCCTGAAAAGCTCTACCACCTTCACAACGTCTGGACCGGCATTAGTCAAACAGTTGCTGTCCTTTAAATATCGTCTCGATGTCGGTATTCACGGCTCGATGCATGAGAAATGCTTTTTAAAGATGTTTTGTCGAGATGGCCATGTTGAGCGTCCCCTCTCTCTCCTCCCAAGCTGGAGGTTATCCCGAACGCTCTGCAAATCCCTTGAACGTGAATTGGGGTAAAGCGTCGCGAAGGAGAGGCGACGGAGCGCTCGACATGGCAATCGTGAAATAACATCTTTGCAAATAAGTTCTCAATAATGATGCATTCTTTTTTTGACATTTCTACATTCACCTAGCGGTCGCATTAAAACCGCAGAGAAGCGGGGGTCGAGTAGTGAAAATGCAGCCAGGCGGTTAGCCGGCGCCAACCTGCCAGACGCTGCATTCCTATATGTGATGATGATAATCATGCTAATGACTCAATAAATAGTGCAAATTAATTTCACGCTTGATCATGGGCGAGATGAAGACACGGAGGCATGCAGGCGTGCTCAGTGTGCCTATGTTTGAAAGAATTATGATATCGGTCAATTAATGAATCTGTAACATTTATGCTTTATGTTTTTTGGAGGAAACCTGAGAGCAGCGAGCGAAAATACACACGCCACTTCACAGATGTTCACCCGAGGTGGAAAGCGAGCCCCATTCTTATTTCTGTGTGGCACAGATATTACCACTGCATAGCAGCCCCTCTGCCCCATCATGATTGGTCTCTCGTGTCATTGTCAGAAACCGCTTAGTCCTGTACAGGGTCGCGGTGAGCCGGAGCATATCCCGGCAGACACAGGGCGCAAGGCAGGGATATGCCCACGATAGGACGCCAGTCCATCACCGGGCACTGAGGGCATTTTAGTCTGCAAGCCAATTAACCTATGCAGCAGCATGTTTTTTGGACAGTGGGAGGAAACCGGAGTGCCCAGCGGAAACCCACGCGGACACGGGGAGAGAACATGCAAACTCCACACAGAAAGGCACTCGAGCCGAGATTCAATCCCGGGACCTTATTGCTGTGAGACAACAGCGCTACCCATTGGGCCATCGTGCCGCCCATCACGATTGGTAACGTTGCCATTGCATGAGAATGAGAAGATATTTCAAGGCTGTCCATTAACTTCCCAAAATGGGTCTGAGTCTGTCTGCAAACCCAAACCCAAATAAGCCTTGATAACCGAAGCTGGGGAAGCAGGGAAATATCTTATTGTTTTGTCACGAGTTTTGTAGTTCCATTATGTTCATACCCTTCTGTCCGATTGGTGTCGATCTTTGGTCGCTCACGCATGACTCGCTTGGAAATTCATTGCGGCCGTATGAATGCACGATCTAATCTGATTCGTGCTTGAAACTCGAGCAATTGATTACAAACCTATCTATATTTCCTGCATGTAAATGCATTTTGAGCTGGAACCGAATTGCGGTTTCAATTGGATTCATGTGAAGAAGCTCGCAAACAATCGATTGCCCGGACCGAGTTGTGGTTTATGCCCGCACGGCACATAAGGGGGTGGGTGGCCAGCAACACGACCCGCTACCGTTGTCTGATTTGCGGCATTATTTACACACCACACTACGTACAGATTTAAGGCTGAGTCGACCTAGGGAAGGCACAGGTTCGGTTTAGATTGTCGTCGCAAGTGTTGGCAGTGAGAGTAAAATGAATTCGAGTCGCCGGTTTTGCAGCAGGGCCCGCTTATCACTGCACAGACAAACGTGCATCGCATTCACGGACTAGGGTCGAGTGCGTGGTGCTCGTCATCTACCCCCGCGTGTGCCCCTGTTGGCCTTTACAGGTGTCTGCTGACAGCACTTGGCCCTACACAGCAACAATCGACATTCGCCACAAAGTGGCGGCGCCGTCACCACGGCGCCTGTGCCAGGTCATATGCATGTTGACGTCACGTGAAGTGTCGAAAACTCGCTGATAGCAGGTCAAGGGACAGACCCGGGCGCTATGGGTTGCCTGACCGAGATGACCGGCTGATGCACCACCTGTGTTCTCTACTTTGCCAACTTGTGTTTAACCGCCCGGTCCTCTATTATTCTAAGCGTCGCTCCTCTGCCCTCCAGCATTGGAAGTCGATGCCTTCAATTACCCCTGAGTCTTCTTCGTGACTCTACTTCACAGAGGTCGATCAGTCTTCAACAAGTCGACTCAGGTCCAGCTTCTCCTGTGCCACGTCGATCAATCTCTTCTCCAGCCCGTGCCGCGCTCGATTATCCCCCTCTATCTGGCCAAACAGCAGTTGCTTGGGCATGCGGTGGCTGGGCCTGCGGGCGACATGACTCAGCCACCACAGCCTCGCCTGCCAGAGGAGCTCACCAATGGGACTTTGTCGAGATCTTTCGACAATGTTTAAGCGCCTCATGCAAGCCAAACTGGTTAAACCTGGGATGGATCGTAGGCACACCAGCCTGAACGCTTCAAATCGACGCAGATATTCCGCCAGGGGCGTCCACGCTTCGCAAGCATTGAGAAAATATGCATTGATTGCAGCTGAGAAGACCTGAATTTTCGTGTGGAGTGACAGGCCAGGCAGTTTCCACACAGGGTTATTCTGCTCGAATGATTTGGAGTGGGTATGGAAACGTCTTCAATCTCTCCACAACTGACATAGCACTCATATGGAGCTGAGGGGGTGGAGTGTTCGGTGGCATAAAATACCCAGGCAGGTGCCTAGTTGTAGTGGGGCTGATGGTCTGATGGTAAGACCTCCATATCCTTGTAGCATGCTCGAGGTTCAACAGCAGAGCCACCAACTTCTCCTCAGAGTGAGCTGCAATTTACCAGATCATCGGCATATATTACATGGTTAACCAATCGAGTGCCATCCCTTGGCTGCACTCAGGCATCGATAAGCTGCCTCCAATTGTACCTGTACCACCAGATGGAAATACCACCGGTACAGCCACCGGTACCTTTCGAGCTACATCGTCAAAACATGTTAAATAATGTAGGTGCACTCCAAGGTGAACAGGGAATGGCTCTGACTCCCGACCACGTAGCTTTACCCGGGCTTGCCCACCATCATGAAGGTCCTTAATGATTGTGAGCAGAGAGCCAGGGACCCCGAAAGCACGACGAACAACACACACACACGACAGAGGGCCGCGGTGGCATTTTGCCACGTCCTTTGCCTGCCTCTACGCTCGTCCCTGCGCAGGCGCCGGACATGCGTAATCGAATTCAAAAGCCGATTCTTCACGCGTGTCACGGTAACCTGTCCGCCGCCGATTGGCTCGATAATCAGCCGCACGTGGCTTTCGTCCTCTGGAGCCGCATCGCTTTCAAAGGAATCGATTCCCGGTGCATGTTGAGATAGCAGAATATTATTCGTTGTGCGATATTCGCTGCTCTTTCACCAACTGCGATTAACCCATTCGTGCGGCCGCAGGGGCAGAAGGTTGAGGGATGGGAGTCAAGAAATGTACCCCGTTGTTACAACCGCCGCGCCTGGAGATGGAGTCGAACCGGCGGCGACCTCTGAATTGCAAATGCAGCGATATAACCGTTACAGCGCGCTGCGGCATCCGCTGCTGTTTTCTGTTATGATATTTCCTACCGTGATTTGTAATGTTGTGTTTGCGCAGTGTCCCGCTTGTGTGCTCTGCCCACCGTATTTTATTTGGGCGTTTCTGCCTCGCAGCAATTGAGCGGTGTGTGAAAGGGAAGGAAAGGAAAATTGATTGGAATTTTCCATCTCGTCGAGGCGCCGCCGTTCCCCGTAAAAATGCGACTAATTTATGTTGCGTGCACCGTGGATTTTAAATATTTTACGACCTTGCAAATAGAACGCTCCATCAAGGGCAGCTTCGGTTCACCGCGTTCGTCGTTGAGTCTGTTAAACCTGGCTCGCCGTAAATACTGCACCGGAACCTCAACTATGACCTGAAAAATTACCCCCGACCCAAGGTGGTGACATCCTTGAGCTTGGGATTATGGCTTGGGGTGACGGTCAGGATTACAGATGGGTTCAGTGACTTTGGTCAGGCGATCGCTTTTCCATTTTTTTTTGTCTTGAGTGGAATAATTTTAAACGCTGTTGCTGCGGGGCCCAAGTTATGGAGAATTGAAGCGCTGTATGTAAAGTGGTAATCGTGACCTTTAAAGCAATTCAGAGTTGAAAAGGAAGCTAATTGTGCGTAATCAGATTTCCACGGAGGAAATGGCTCCTTCTCTCTGTGATTTCCGATAACAGCGGAGTGAGAGGATAAAGGGTTCTGCTCTGCTGATAGGGCCAATCTAGGGGGTATTATACAGCGCTAGGGGTTTTGACGCTGCTGAAATTGACAACTCGGCCCAACCCCATAATCACCCTCACAACACATGCCCCCTTAATTGTGTTCATGCATGTATAATAGATAAGGGAGTGGTTATCAGTGCGGGCAAGACGACTTTTAGCATTTACGAAGCTTATGTAATTATTAAAATAAAATGAAACCTTGCTTATCGGTATACGCAAGCAGGCTCTATTTTGTGTGTAAGGGATTTTTTCCATATTTTTTCTTTGATGCTAAGTTCTAAATATATAGGAAATAAATAAACGAATCCTGGGCCGTGTCGTTTTTCTTTACAGACGCACATCTTATACTGGAAATGAAACGAAGTTATAACATGCTCTTCGTCGAGTGAAATTTATTTTTGGGAGATCGTGTCGATATGAAGGGGACATCGTACAAAGTGTCCCACGTAAGATTGTGCCTTTACTACTCTGCGCTGGATTTCACGTCCGCTAACGGGACAGATATTTCTCCATTAGAGTCGCGTCCTCCAACCTCAATGTACTACGGGGAGCTTCAGAAACCACCATTCTCCATCGCGCGGTTCAACTCCACTTGGTGTTCTTAATCTGTCGCGGGCTGCGGCAGAGAAGAATAGTTCGGAGGAAACGTGTATTTTTAGATCCAAACTCCATAGTTGCTCAAATAGATTTCTCAACTGTGAAACTCGCGTGGGTGTGGGTCGAGTTGGTGGGAGTCCACTGTCGTCTCCGCTCCCCAGAGCACGTTTTTACAAAGATTGCATTCTCCACGCAGAGATCAGGCTTGTCTGGCATGGCCGCGACTAAACTACTGTCACAATGGAATGCCGTCTACCGGGAGACGTACCGAATATCGTTTTAGTTAAAAAAATAATAATAATTTGTAATATAAATGCGTTGTTGGGGTTTTGCTTTCATTCCCTTGTTCCCAATCTTATTCCGATTGTATCGTCGGCGTCCGGGTCACGAGACGAAAGCTGCACTTAGATCTCTCCCCAGAGCAATGCAGCTCGTTGTGTGTTCGAGAGTGGCCGGTGGAAGTGGATATCACAGAGCTATCACTGAGGTGCCATCAAGTAACCTTGGTAGACAGGGTAGACAGCAAAATCTCCCAACACGCTCTGCATATCGCATATATCTTTATAATGGAGCAAGTATTATATGTACGCATGTCAGCACTGATGATATCGGGTTCAATGCCTTCACGAGCCCATATTTTTTATCTGTACAACACCGAGGCTTTTTAATTAATTTCGGCTGTACTTGACATCTGTGGATTGCACGTCCAAAACGTCAACAATGTCCTCTTTAAATTCACACTTTGCACTCCCACCAATCCTCTTTATAATAGGTTACAAGCTTGGAACAAGATTGTCCGTGTGGAGGCATTTTTGCTAATATGTTTAAACCTGAGCGTAATATGCATGACGTGACCATCACACCGATAGTCTACTTCTCTGAGCTGGGATTGAGCCAACTCGAAGCACAAAATAAGATGTTAATGCGATGATTTTCTCGCGCCTTCACTGCTGATCATGCCGAGCCTACCGGTTTACTCTGCCCAAGAACCCGGTTTTAATCACAACCGGATACCTGGATTGCAATCCATGCTCAACGCTGTGAACCGCATGCCACCCGGCTTCATCAAACGCGCGTGTTTTTGGCAGCTCGTCCAATTGGCAAACTTGCCACAAAAAAATGAAATGCACGCAGCGTTCGTGTGAGTGGCTGTGTGCATCCAAGGAAAACAAAGCTATTGTGTGTGGACATGGCAGGCAGCCAGTGTACCAGAGCAGTGAATTTCGTGAGCATTAACGTACAGCCGAGTATTGACTGAGTTTGTTTTAGCGATTTTTTTTTTATGGGATAAGTGCATGCTTTGGAAACAGCACGTCTTATCGAGAATCTGGCAACATGGCTCACCATGTATATTCATAGTTTTGTTTTTGGAGATGGTCGCATAGCGACCTGGCTAAAGTTGTGTCGTCAAAACCCACCAACACACGACACAGATGAATTAATTAAACCGGCGCATTTACAGGTGTGACATGCCGGTTATTATTTTTAGTATCGCTTCAGTTCTCATCAGAATTTTCACAACCAAGTTCAGCAAACTGAATGTGACCTGTTTGATTTGGAATTTGTCAAGCCTACCTGGCCAAAGAGTAAAAGTCTTACTTTTGAAGTTAATGCAATACAAATACTTGCCAAGGTTTACTTAACGTAGGCAAAGTCACGCTCCGAATCGCGGGTGAAAATTCTCTGCGCCAGCCAAGCCGGTTTGAATTTAAGAATTGTATAATTGCTTCCTAAAACGCACTCAGTGTGGTGTCCGATAGATGTTCCCTCGTGTCAAAAGCAGCTCCATGCCTTGCCCACATTCATTTGATCCGTTTCCATTCCTTCTTCCTTCCCAGGACTTTCCCCATGAGTATTTTGCAAGTGTCTCCTAGGGTCCATTGCCTCCCCCCTGCCCCTTTGGTGTCTCGGGTTCAACGGTTTTTTCCCGGTCCGTTTTTCTTCTGAGAACAGTCACTGTCCTGTGATCTCAACAATGTCTCTCGATAAGATTACAACAGGTTTTACCGTATCTGGCGATTATGCAGGTGTTAAAATCTTGACACCTGCTGTTGTAATCTTATATATGTATACTGGAAAAAGAGTACCCATAGCGTAAACAGCCCCACCTAAGCTATAAAGCATTGATACTGCATGTCCTGAGCTGACTGCCTTTTGGCAACGACTGACACCGGCAAATAGGCTCAACAGGAAGCCACTGCCAGGTGAAGGTCAGTCAGTTGAAGGACAATGCATAGGTTATCAAAGCTACCTGTTTGCATACTTTGCCACTAATATGTGTGGCTTTTGCAAACTGGACGCATTGTAAAATGTGTCTATTGTGGTGTTTGGGATCTTAACACCTGCATAATTGCCTGGCAATTATGAAGATCTTAACACCTGTATAATCGCCAGATACGGTAAAACCTGTTGTAATCTTATATATGTATACTAGCAAAAGAATACCCATAATGTCTCTCGAGTTGTTAATATGGTTGTTACCGGTATCTGCTTCTAGCTCATTTTAAAGCGCGCTTCCACGATTGGCTGAGTTTCAGTCTCATTTTCATATTTGCCAATCGTGCTCTTTGGTGCATCTTTTGAAACGTCGCAGACACAACACCGATTCTGTGGCGGCTCGGCGTACAGTCTCGGCTCTGTACGCACGGCAATACAAGTGATGTCCCCACCCCAAGGGAGACCTGGAGCTTGTTTATGCAGAAGCAGAGAGTTCCGTTGTCAAACGATAAGGACGTGCCTGGGGCTGTCATATAACTTTGTAAAGGGTTTGTGATAAAGGCGTTTGTTTATATTGCTTTCAACGTGACGGGATGCCCAGGCAACTTCGCAAGCGCGAGAGCTGTGTGCATTATGCCGTGTGTACTTCATACTCACAGTGGGGGGGGTAGGGGAGGCTTTAAGTATTGTGATATCATACCACGACCTTCAAAATACTGTGCCTGCACGTCAATGCCAATTTTTTTTTCCGATTGAACTGCGGTCATGATGTTTGTCGTTTTTCTTCAAACGCAAGCACGGGGACGCTAGATCTGCTCACGTTACAACGTAGATGTTCCACAGGTGAGTGAGGACCTGCATCAAACGGGTGACAACACCCGTGGCACGTGTGTTTCTTTCATTCACCCTTGAGAACAAGTGCTGGTAAAAAAAATAAATATACATTCTAAACGCTAGTTGTTTGTCAGCATTACCTCTTGTGCCTGCGGGGGGACATAATTTACATTGTTGGGACGAGAGAGTTGACGATGGACCTGAGACGGACTTCATCCAGCAGTGGATTGCCTCCAGTTACTGATATCCAGATAATAATAATAAAAATAATACAACTTAGAATGCGTGAAATCGTCACGCCTGGTCATGGGTGAGACACGAATACGGGGCCTAAGGAAACTGCACCGGAGGTGGGGGGGCGGGGTGTGTGGCTGAGATTGATGTTGAACTAACAGTGACACATTAATACACCTACAGTAAGCCACGGGGGTAACAACAATAATTAATAGTAATTGCATTCATCGAGCGCTTTTCACCCGAGGGTCACAAAGCGCTGCACAGAGCTGCGGAGAGAACGGCGCATCAGCAACAACGGCACCGGAACG
Source organism: Mordacia mordax (assembly GCA_036362905.1). Lineage (NCBI taxonomy): Eukaryota > Metazoa > Chordata > Hyperoartia > Petromyzontiformes > Petromyzontidae > Mordacia > Mordacia mordax. Next base: position 6,681,455 of record JAZEWT010000019.1, on the reverse strand, counting down.
GAAAATGAGCAGCAATAACATTTTGTGTATAATTATCCCTGTTTCCCTTAAACGTGTGCATTAGACTTCGTTAAAAGTCTCTTTCTTTAATGCGATATTCCAATTTGTGGAGTGAGCATTACCAATTCCCTCTAGAGGGGTTCAATGGAGCTTGCTCTTGTGGAGGCCCCTTCTGCTAGCGGTGGTGTGAGCTGGCAATTGCAGCGCTCAACCTTTTTACCGTTGTTGAGTCCATGGTGCATAAGTGTTTCACCATAGACACGGGGCGCGAGGTATATTGGGTGCTGTTACGTGCATTAGGAGCTGTTGGCGTTTGGCTTTATCGAGAGATTTAATTTTTTTCTGCGTACAAATAACAAAAATGGTTACCAAATTCGTAACAAGATATTGATAATGCACCGTAATTATTATGTATCCCTGTACCTCCCTCACTTACCCATCTATCCTCCACTCACCCTCCCCCCACTAACCTCCCCCCCCCATCCCCTCAAACATGCGTCATGCAGATTTCTATGGCCTTAAACGAATTCAATCCACATTCTCGTCTCACCCAGCTTTATTAATATAATCGGTTTTAATTTTTCGTAATTTTAAAACCAATTTAAACCACTGTGTGGGAAAATTTGAACCTTTGTTGCTCTGTGTGGAATATATACGATTCTGAAATGTGTAGTTCCGTCATATTCACGCTAGTGAGTTATCAAAAGTAGCAGTAATCTGGGAGCATCTCATTGTATAACTGAAATAAAGGGAAGTTCAATATTGGCGGAGCGGTGGCGCAGTGAGTAGCGCTGCTGCCTCACAGAAAGAAGGCCCTGGGTTCGGTTCCCGGCTCGGGTGCCTTTCTGTGTGGAGTTTGCGTGTTCTTTCTCTCCCCGTGTCAGCGTGGGTTTTCGCCGGGTATTCCGATTTCCTCCCACCGTCCAAAGACACGCTGCTGCCTAGGTTAATAGGCCTGCAGAGTAAATTGTCCCAAAAAAGTGTTCTGCGATATACTGGCGTCATATACTGGGTATAGCTCCAGCCTTGCGCCCTTTGTCTGCCAGGATAGGTTCCGGCCCCCTGCGACCCTATACAGAATTAAGCGGGTGTTGATATTGAACTGACCAAACTCAATGTTTATAGACAGTGGAATCCAAGTCATTTCATAAGGTTCCACTCTCAGCCACTTTTTTGTTTCACAATTTGCATTTTATCAGTAAATCCTCCACAAAGCCACCGTGGAGAATCGGTTCTCGTTCATAAATAAGAAACTTTGAGCGTGTAGTGAGACGAAACGTCAGACACCGTGCCAAACAACAACAACTGAACCACGTGTCTGACAGCTGTAGAACTCGACAGTAAGCCACCCTTATAAGTTTTAAAACAAGTCCCAAGTTACTTTTGTGTGCCCTAAGGGGTGAGAAGGAGTTGTATAATGAATGCGTGCGCTAGCACGAACACGCAATTGGCTTCCTTAAGATTATGGCTTACATGTTTTCACAGTAATTGCACTTGTGCATGGAAGGTTAGATCATCAGTCGCGAGAGAAATGTATGTTTCCTATTTCGCTTTCATTTTTCCCCCTATTCATAAGCTCAAGTCATGGCAGCAAGAGTGATGATATTTCATAAAACAGTTTAAATCGGGGGGGGAGGGGAGCGGTGGCACAGTGAGTAGCGTTGCTGCTCCACAGCAAGAAGGCCCCGGGTTCGGTTCCCAGCTCGGGTGTCTATGCGTGCAGAGTTTGCGTGTTCTCTCTCCCCGTGTCAGCGTGGGTTTTTGCTGGGTACTCCGATTTCCCCCCACCGTCCAAAGACACGCTGCTGCCTAGGTTTATTGGCCAAAAAAGTGCCCTGCAATGTACTGGCGTCATATGTTGGGTATAGCCCCGCCTTGCGCCCTGTGTCTGCCGGGACAGGCACCGGCCCTCCACGACCCTGTACAGGATTAAGCGGGTACTGACACTGAGCTGAACAGTTTAATTCAAAGTAAAGCAGCCCAGGAACTTCTTTTTCTAGGTACCATGTCCTATAAGAAATTGGTGACAATGGTCTTTCACAAATCTCTGCTCTTTGAAGGAGCACTGTGTAATAATTCATAACCTATTGCTAATATCTCAACCACACCATTATCAAGTACAATATACTATATCACAAGTTCTTCAAAAAATCAGAAACTTTAACAATTGGCCATACATTGCGTGTAATGCATAACCTAAACAAAGGGCAGGTGAAAGCAGTTTGGATGAGAAGTTGGTAGAAGTCTCTGCAATGCAATGTTACATTTATTTTAAGCATTTCACATTTTTAATGTCAGGTAGCACCTGACGTATGAACAATATCTACGTATTATATCACGTGATATATATTTAGGTATAGAACTTGGCGGCATGGTGGCCCAGTGGGTAGCGCTGTCGCCTCACAGTAAGAAGGTCCCGGGTTCGAATCTCGGCTCGGGTGCCTTTCTGTGTGGAGTTTGCATGTTCTCTCCCCGTGTCCGCGTGGGTTTTCGCCGGGCACTCCGGTTTCCTCCCACAGTCCAAAAAAAAACCGTGCTGCTGCTCCATAGGTTAATTGGCTTGCAGGCTAAATTGCTCTCAGTGCCTGGTGATGGACTGGCGTCCCATCGTGGCTATATCTCTGCCTTGCGCCCTGCGTCTTCTGGAATAGGCTCTGGCTCACCGCGACCCTGTACAGGACCAAGCGGTTTCTGGCAAAGAGATGAGATGTGGAACTTTGTCAATGTTTTTTGCTGCCGATGCTGTAGATGGAATCGGACAACGTCTGGGTTTGGAGTCCACTGCATGCTTTCCCGTGTTCCGCACGTGCTCCGTCTCCTCCCGTCTCATTCAACCGGGTGCAGGGTGCGCGGCGGTCACCTATCGCAGCACTGATCCAGCAAAGCTGGAAGACCAGCTTTGCGAATCAATGTCACCCATCCAAGCACTTAATAATAATAATTGCACTTCTATAGAGCTGCTCACCCGGGGGTCACGAAGCGCTGCACTAAGCTGTGGAGAGAACGGCATGTTAACGACAACAATGATGATGTATGAATGGCAAATCAACAGCAATAACAATTTTTGTTGTAAAGCTGTGGAGAGAACGGCGTATCAGCAACAACAACATCAGAGCAATTTAATTGACAGTCACTTCCAAGGCCTGATAAGAGAACTGATGAGATTGGCCACTTCCCAGGTGATTTAATCATAAGCGGAATGATGATATAACGGCATAACCATTATCGGATTCGCATTGGCTGTGTTGACTCCGTGCATGTGACTAAGTATTTTATTTTTCATTTGTTTTTTTTTGCCGACTCTCCCGCGACAGATTTACGACGTAGAGGTTGCTTGAGCACCTGGTACTTGTTACAAATGGCTTTTTTTGAAAAATAGAGAGAATCCATAAATGTGCACACAGCTTTGGTTTGACATTCACACATTCGCAGGCATGCCATTGGGGCGTTTGAGTTACTTCTTCTTATCACTGGCGCGTTCAGATTGCTGATTTGTTGCTTTTGGCTTTAACAGAACAGTTCTACGATTTTGCCAAAAAATAAACCTAAGTTTTCAACCGTTAAACGAGGGCTAGCCATCATTTCTCCAGATTCTGATGATACTTATTTCGAGGCTGAACGTGCGGTTACTCATATCTGAAATTAATTTCATCTCATCTCATTGTCAGAAACCGCTTAGTCCTGTACAAGGTCGCGGTGAGCCAGAGCCTATCCCGGCAGACACATGGCGCAAGGCAGGGATATACCGACGATGGGACGCCAGTCCATCACCGAGCATTGCGGGCATTTAATGTGCAAGCCAATTAACCTATGCAGCAGCATGTTTTTTTGGACTGTGGGAGGAAACCGGAGTGCCCGGCGAAAACCCACGCGGACACGGGAGAACATGCAAACTCCACACAGAAAGGCACCCGAGCCGAGATTCGAACCCGGGACCTTCTTGCTGTGAGGCGACAGCGCTACCCACTGGGCCACCGTGCCGCTCACAATGATAATTATGATAAATAAACTAACAAAGGCGAATCGTTCCAAAGGTCACACTCTCGACAGGTTAACCGCTGCCATTTTTAAAAGAGGCTTCGCTTGCTGTAGCGTGGTCAGCGCCGTTGTGAGTGATGCCAATGTAGTACAGATAATGGAAACGGTGAGTTTTCAGTAATGAGAATTAACTCTCTCTGGTTGCGTGGAGGACGCCACTTTAGTTGATTAAGCTGATTAATTTTACATTCATTCTCACCTATCCATCCGTTGAACGCCTCCAAAACGCTTCCAGACTTGTGGAATGGTGCAAACATATGTCATAATTAAATGTATTCTCTGCAATTCAGGAACGGCAGGTGACAAGGTTAATCGGAGGGTGTTGCTGTGGGGCTTATTTTGTCAGCACATCATCTGAAAGGCAGCCACTGGGTACAGGGCCCAGGGTATGTAATGAGCACGCGGCCAGACATTAAATATGAAGTGACAAGGACGATGCTGGTTGTACTTTGGCATTCGTTTATATGTGGTGGGGAGATAGTCTTCTTAAATTGTATTTCTTAAAAAAAAACTCTACCACACGCATGAATTTTCATTAAGTAACCAGCTGTGTGGCGGTGTGCTTTATGCCATATATCGTTGGCACGATAGTAGCTGTGCTATTTATTTTCTTAATTTCATTCAATAGTGTGTGGCCCCGAGTTTAGTGTAAAATTATCCCTCCCTCGGTCTTTCATTGTCTTCAAAATCCTATTCCACTTGAATACAACTGCGTTTGCACCGCATTTACGCAGCTTTTACATGAATAACAATCCACTCTTCAGTGTTCAATGCAGTGCTATCAGAGCGCATGTTAGGCCGACTTAATCCCTTGTCTATTTTAATAATAATAAATGCACTTCGAGAGCGCTTTTCATCCGAGGGTCACAAAGCGCTGCACAGAGCTGTGGAGAGAGCGGCATGTCAGCAATTGTCAACTTCCACGGCGATGGAATGAAGTCCATCCACGCGAGTCTGTTTTGTGTTAATTCCCTCGCTCTGATCATCATCATCATTATATTTCCCCGGTTAGTCCTGCACAGGGTCACGCGGCACTGGAGGTCATTCTGGCAAAGACAGGGCACAGGCGGTATCAAGGATGCGACGCCAGTCCATCGCAGGGCACTGGGGACAATTTAGACAGGCCAATTAACCTAGGCAGCGTGTCTTTGGACTGTGGAAGTTAACTGGAGTACCCAGCAGAAACCCATCCGGACACGAGAAGAATATGCAAGCGCCACACAGCACGGCACTCGAGCCAGGAATCTAACCCGGAGGCTTTGTGCTGTGAGGCGGCAGCACAACTCACTGCACCACCGTACCGCACGTCCGCTCTTCATGGTCTAAACTTGCACCCTCCGTGTTCTCCGTCACGGTGTCTGTCGGGCAGATTCCTGCCCTTCATCCTCTGCACTTTCACTGGGTGTGGAAGACACTTTTGTTATTTAAACGAACTGCCCTGCATTGAGATGTTTGGTCATTTTGAGTATTTTTTGTGGGTGGAGAACTAGCATATCCAGAGAAATTCTATGCAAACTAGGGCATAACGATTACAGTACTGCACAGATTAAGTGCTGGGCGGCAATGTCATTGCAGCCTCGAGGCCATGCCACGAATGTTGTCGTTTAATCATCCTGCCTTTCCATCCAAATATTTCTCAAGCTCAACCTCACTTTGTTTCAAATATGCAATTCGAACGGGCTGCTGTGTTAGTCATTACCGTAAACAATTATAATTCATTGGAAATAATATTGCAGATGAAGGGTCGTGGAGTGCGGCGATGGACTGGCGTCCCATCGTCGGTATATCCTTGCCTTGCGCCCTGTGTCTGCCGGGATAGGCTCCGGCTTCACCGTGACCCTGTATAGGACTAAGCGGTTTCAGACAATGAGATGAGATGAGATGGGTCGTGGAGTGGACTGTGTGGACTTCCCATTGAATAGCTTACTTGAAATGATGATTAAAAATTAAAGGTTTTGGGCTGCATTCCTTTTAGTTCTTGGCTGTATTTTAAAGGCATGAAATGAAACAATTTACACAGCAGTGGTTCATTTAAGCCACTTAGTGAATGATTGATCGTAATGCATTTGTATTAAGAGAACACAATTTCAATTTATGTGCGAACGAAGCTTCCACAAACTATCGACATTAATATTGCTGTTACTTTTCTCACAGCGTCAGTTGTATCCTGTGGCTCATGCCTTCATAATGCGAGCAAAGGCCGTGATAATTGTATATTTAGCGCTGTTTTTAGCAACACTTTTTACACTGGCGTTAAGCGCCAGAGTTATGTGTTAATTAGCTTAGTGGTGTTAAGATGGTGTCTGTAAAAATGCAGGTGAATGCGTTTCGTGTTGCTGTGGGGACGTGAATAAGTCTCATCTCATTATCTGAAACCGCTTAATCCTATATAGGGTCACGGTGAAGCCGGAGCCTATCCCGGAAACATAGGGCGTAAGGCAGGAATACACCCGACGACGGGACGCCGGTCCATCGCCGGGCATTGCGGGACAATTTTAGTCTGCGAGCCAATCAACCTATCCAGGAGCATGCTTTTGGACTGTGGGAGGAAACCGGAGTACCCGGCGAAAACCCACGCGGACACGGGGAGAGCATGCAAACTCCACACAGAAAGGCACCGGAGCCGAGAGAATCGAACCCGGGACCTTCTTGCTGTAAGGCGTCAGCGCTAACCACTGCGCCACCGCGCCGCCCGACGTGAATAAGTCTTCATTCAAATACCTTGCAAAACACAACCCATGTAATCAGAGCCTTAATTCAGTCAGCATTTCTTTCTCCACCAGAAAACACACGACGCACACCACGTCCAGTATACCTCTCACCATGGCTTTAGCTAAAAGTCACGTGCTTCCATCACGTGAGCGCATTGGAAACACGTGGAAATATACGTTGCAGTAATTGGATAAAGATGTGGCCTTCTTTGTAATTTTTTTCACCGATTTGAAAATGTGCACGCATTAAACATCCGGGCTTTTTAAAAGCAACGGGATCGCCACTGGTGTTGGCCGTGGGTGGGATTTGAGCTCAGGTGGCCGGGTTAGTAGTGCCTCGAGATCACCTCTGCACCACCGTTCCCCACATCGAGATCAACGCACGCATAATTGATTTGTATTTTGCCTCCCACATCGCCGGCGGCACCCAATGATGACGAAAATGAATTTCATTTCACTAGTCCCACCGGCTATTTAATTCCTGCACAGTGTGACACTGTGGTTAATGTGGTGTGTTTGTGCAGAGATTAGACTGGATGGGGTCCGGGCCTTTGCTGAGTGTTGATGGATCGGTCGAGGTATGGCCACGCCGACCTCCTATATGGATGCCCCCTGTACTTGGCACCGTAATTCCATCTCCGATTTATCAGCTGGACCATTGGCTCATCCCATAATGGCTTTATTTGGGCTTCGACGATAATGTCGTCC
>JAZEWT010000019.1:6636724-6649125 GCA_036362905.1 Mordacia mordax | reverse complement strand
CGGTATATCCTTGCCTTGCGCCCTGTGTCTGCCGGGATAGGCTCTGGCTTCACCGTCACCCTGTATAGGACTAAGCGGTTTCAGACAATGAGATGAGATGAGAATAATAATAATTTCATAATTTATCATAGTCGGTGCTTAAAACGGTTCAGGGTCACGGGGGCCAGAGCCTATCTCGGCAGAGAGAGGGCGTAAAGCAGGACTGTGCCCAGGATGGGACGTTAGTCCAATGAAGTGTACAGGGAGAAATTCAGGCTGGTCAGTTTACCTAGGCTGCGCATTTTTGTAGTGTGGGCGGAAATCAAAGTACCCGACAATACCCACAGGGAGACAGAGGGAGAACACTGCGTCCAGTACATCATGATGTTATTGGCCAATTAATTAATAAGCCTTTTTTAGTTGTGGGAGGAGATCGGAGACCCCGGAGGAAACTCACGCAGAACAGGGGGAAAGCACTAAAACGTCAGGCATAAAGGCAACCTGTGCTTGGATTTGGATCGCTCTATCTTAATAATCGATTCAGGAGGTGAACTGAAGAGTGAATCGTGACAATTCATCAAACTCCTGGAATGCTGAATCGTTCCACCATGCCAAACAAAAAACACTTACGACTAGAAGTACACATCACATACTAATGCCCAGAAGTCATGGCAGCAAAGAGTTTTTTTTTTTCAATTAAAACAGTCCGTTATTGGGAAATGAAAAGTGGCAAAGAGAGTAACAGGACATTTTTATTTTAGTTTTGTTTATTTTTGTTCACCCCGAGGAAGAGCTCATTAAGATGAAATGCTATATTTGGGAGCTTCTGATATAACAAAAAATCCTACAAAATAGGTCATATCCTAAGGAATAGGCAGTATCCCGAAGGGGACATCCACTGCCAAGATAGAGCAATTATATTCGCCTATGTGTGGAATATATATGCATGCCCTGCGTTCGATGCTTGGTTCGGGTGGCATTTCTGTGTGGAGTTTATCCACTCTCCCTGTGTCAGCGTGGTTTTATGTCGGGTACTCCAGTTTTCTCCCACAGTCGAAAGACTTGCTGCGTAAGTTTAATGGCATATTGAGTCAATTGCCCCAAGTGCCCTGTGATATACTGGTGCCCCATCGTGGGTATAGCCATACCCAGCACTCTGTCTGCTTACCCCTCAACACTGGACAACTGTTAACATATCAATATATAGCGCAATGGTTCCTTCCAGCTTAAATAAAAAAAAACTGACTATGGGGAAGCATGCATCCAGCAGTGGAGAGAGCATGGGTGTTGACGATGATGATCGTAACGGTGGGTAAAATTCACAAATGGAGCAGTTTAAAGCTCTCTCGACCTCGGCACACATTGTAAAACAGAATTTCTCTTAAATAATTTACAACAGCGTGTTTCAGTTGGATGTCAGTGGAGGAGCAGTGCAAGAATAAAAATCGATTGTTGAACTGTACTCGGCTCCAATATCTACACGACTCAACCTTCAACCCACATCGAGCAGTTTGGGGAAGTATGGTCAAATAACCCCCATTACCCTCACAGCACGGGAGGCCCTCGTCTAGCAGGAAATTGAAAATTAAATACAAATAAAAAGGTAATGTTCTATAAATGATTACATTTGTAGCAACTTCATTACGCTGTGCCTGGCATACTGAGCACTCTTTTTTATAACGGCTCATATCACACATTAATGTTTGATTAAAGCATATAATTCCGTCGAATATATCCCTATTCAAACACGTAAAACACTTTGAGAGTTAGTCTATTTTTCAAAGTGGACCTGGGTTGCAAGCCGAAATATTGCAAATCATGTCACATTGTTGTTTGAATTTAAAAAGGCCAATTGATTTCATGCCATAATGCTATGGTATTCCTTTTCCAGGTCGGGCATTTGGGGCCTTTGGGCGTCGTGGATTTAGCGCGCAGCTTAGGTTGCTTTCGTCAACGTGGTTAATGCGCATTGGAAGATGTCACATGTGTCCTGGGATCACGTAATACAGCAGCAGTGGCTTAATGCTCGACTACATTCACAATCGCATTTCGTCAGTGGGACTAGGGAGGGATGCTGTGAGCTAACGCATGAAGATGAAGACATGATGCATTAATAATAACACAATGATAAAGACTATCATGTATGTATTGATGAAGGTTTTCACGGCTCCATGTATGACAATGTCTTTTAAGAATTGCTCTGGCGAGACACTCGTGTTGTGCCTTAATTTTCTTTCTTGCTTCCACACGGCTGTCTTAGAACAGCAGCAATTCTCACCCTTCTGTACAGCCTGTGCTGTTTGCGAGCACCTTTACAAGCCGACATTGTGCACGGGTGAGAGGTGTGGCCAGCAACCGTGCCTGACCGACTTTCTCTGCCTAGGACTGGTTCATACATATGTTACTGATAATGGCCGTGACCAGCAATTGAACTCAGGTTGTCAGGTTTATAGTGGAGTGCGCGGACGCCGCGTGTTAATAAAACCCATTGTTGTTCGGTCTTGCGGTGCCCGATGGCCAGTTAACGGCATAGCCCATCAGTTTCCGGGATAGCGATGTAGAGATGCGGGGAAGAACATTTACGCAGAGCCACCGACATTATCTCGCGTGAATTTCAGACCATCTTCAACTCTGGCTGTCAAGAAGTCGCACTGTCAGTGAGCGGCAACTCCCTGTTGACCGTTTTTCGAGGGGTCCGCACATTTTCACGCTCCTCTTGCGGTGAAAGTGACCCGAAGATCTGAGTCTGGCTGTTAGCTTTTCAACGTGGGCCCTCTAACGAAGCCCAAACAATCTTCCATCGCCCCGTGTTCCGTGTGCGTACTCTCGTCTCTCCCTCGATGCTCATTTTCTGGCCAAGAGGCAATTCATGGGCTGTGTGCAATACTTAGATTTGCACGGTGATTGGTGCAGCCCGGTAATGAAGGCGTTATTTTAAATCCTTGTCCTCAAATTAGGAGCACGGCTGCGGACAGAGAAACGCCGAGGAACCTAAAACGGTTTTTCTTTCTCCTAAATGCCCGCTTTACAAATGATCCGAACAGCTGCGCATAATAACAGGTGATTCATTGCTGTCACATCTTTGCCCGAGAGTAATCTAGTGTGTATCTACCACCCAGCAAATCCATCGTGAGTAATCATCTCAATAGCGAGATCAGTAATCATCCAGCTATTGAGGCTTTGGACCACGGTAATCCTTTGCCACAATGACATGTTTTCCTAACACCTTTTTAATGGTTAATATTTTATGTCCTCTCAGTTTGGCCGTTCACTGGCATGCATTTTTTATACAAAAATGCTTTATTTGACATCTATAACCTAGTTTTGACGACCAATCCACAAGCACTGTGCCTGGTTTTATCAGATGACAGCAGCTCGGCACATTTTAGCCTGGATGACGAAACAATGGGAGACCTGACATGCGTAACACAGGTATTATAGGCTTGTTGTGGGGGCCTCGCAGTCCGCAGAGTGCCGTGCAGCACAATCTATTATTGTACCGTACTTTATATGCTCCCATATTCACACCCCCCCCCCATCCTTCATCAGCTTGCACTCACCTTTTATCTTGATGGACGACGGCCTCTTCCACACCACGTGGGACTTGGGGATTGTTTGACCATACTTCACCAAGCTGGTCAGTGCAGGAAATCACTGTGATGCTTACCGATAGCACATCAATGAGCAAGGAAATCAATGCGGACGCTCACCATCGAATCAAGCAGTCAGGTTACATCCCCTCCCCCCACCTACTCACCTACTCCATTGAACCAAGTTGTCTTGGAAATATTGTGTTAGAGGACAGCCGAGAGGATGGATGTCGACATTGCTACAGAAGACAGGTGGTGGGTGGGCTGCGTGAATCAACGGATTGATTGAGGCGTGGACAGGTGATGGGTGGCCGTGTGCGAGAGCGTGCGGACAAACGTGCGTGGAGACGGAACGCACGCGTGTAGGATGGGGTTGCGAGGATGAATGAGTCGGGCGGGTTTGTTCGATGGACACAGGGGTGAATGACCGGATGGGTTATCGTGAACGTAGAAGGCGACGTTTTTGGTACGGAGCCTCTGCTCAACAAATACAATTCCTCTCTCTCTCGGAGAAAAAAGAAAGTTGGTCGTAGAGTCGAGTCGGCTGATCCTGAGCGGTCGAGATAAGGTAAAGGTGCAGCCCTGCAATTGCTGGATTAAGTCACTGCTGGTGAAGAGGTAGAAATTGAGAGCCTCCCACACTGGCCTCACATGTTGTGGAAGATATGAGATTACGTGCACATTAGCAATCATGACATCTGTGAGTCTATTTTTTTCCGTATACTCGTAAAAGTACCCGTAATTTATTTAAAATGATTTCACACCTTGGAAGGAACCCACAATTTATTAGATATATTTTTTGACAGTTGATTTTGACACTACACATTGACGTAGTAATTGAAAACGTACAGCCTCTGTTTATGCTTCCTTCGCAGATTGGTAACTTAATGCGATGATTGTATAATTGTAATGACGTAGGTTTTCACGGCTCGATGCTTGATGATTGCTCCGAAAATCTGCTCTCTCGCGACAGGGAGAGGGAGCGATCGACGCGGCTGTCCCGAGAGAGGAGCTTTTCGAAGCGATTGTTTAATTGTCTCATTGCAGACCATTACAACTGTACCATTTTAATGATAATAGGCAGATAATAAATAAATTTTCCTGATAATGTATCGTTTGTTGACTTTAATGTATTGGCATAGAAACATAATCAGTAGCCTTGTTCCATCCACTACCAAGTTGTCCGCATACTTCTCGGTCCTATGATGATCCATTGGGCTGCTAAGTACATGCTTATTTCATTGCTCCATCTCCACACTGTTCATGCTCTCAGATCATGGATCGTCAGTTGCTGATCGATACCCGCACGGTGCTATAGTCTCCATCCACACCCACCAACCCCAGCATCATCCAATCAAGATTACCACCACTAATAATACATGTAATATATATCGCGACGCGTGTGTTTGTTAAAATGTCAAAGGTGTTCGAACACAGAACGATTGGGAAGCGCCAAAAATCGCAGAGACGTGGAGCAAAGACAGTCATGCAGCCAGCCGGCGCCAACAATGGCAGACACTGGATCCCATATATATCGTGATATTATGAGCCATTTGACTGAATTTTTCATTTTTGAAGTTGTGAAAAGAAAATGAACAATTCGCAGGAAACCCACGCAGAAGAGGAGGATGACACACAAACCCACACACAAACCCACACACAAGCCACACATAAACCCACACACTAACCCACACACTAACCCACACACAAACCCACACACAAACCCACACACAAGCCACACATAAACCCATACACTAACCCACACACAAACCCACACACAAACCCACACACTAACCCACACACTAACCCACACACAAACCCACACACAAACCCACACACAAACCCAAACACAAACCCGCACAGAAAGGTGCCCGAGGTGGGAATCGGGCCGCCTCGGGCAGAGAAAAATCTATATTTGTAATCATGTAACAATGTCTTTACGCTTGCGAGTCACGAATCCATGGAATTAGCAAGACATCTTTTTTCGTCTTATTGTTTTTAGTTTCCAGTTCCGTTTTTACGCGTGATGTGTTACGACCAGTTATCACGTCATTTGCGTAAATCGCGGGTATTTAATTTCACCCGCACGATTTGACGCGTGCATCGTTGAGCGCAGGAACTGACGTCAATCAATAATAATAAATGCATTTATAGAAGGCTTTTCACCCGAGGGTCACATTGCGATGCACAGAGCTGCGGAGAGTACGGCGTGTCAACGACAACGATATAATATCGGAAAATCAGCAGCAATAACGTTTTTTGGTTTAAAAAAAAAATAAACGTCGCGTCATCACTGCATCACCAGGCAATCAGCCGCTCTGATAGGGCAATGATCGTTGTATTAAGAGATCGATGCGCCATCGTATCGGAGATTACCGGACGCTCGCTTCATTGCCCAGAGCATAGCCGCGCACACCCTGCAGACATTTCACTGTCGCCGGAACGATGGGCCACAATGCGCCACAGTTTTTTACGCTCGCAGAAAATACATTCATCTCTATACAATTGCCGTCTCATATTTACTCACCGGGAAAGCAGATTGGAATTGAAATCAGAACGAAACAAAAAAAATAAAATTCAACCGTGGCTTATTGGTTTGGAATGGCATGCTCGCTCTGGTTGGGGATGATCACTTTGTCAAAGTGTGTTTTTTTCTTCTTCTTATCGTGAACACATCTTACTTGGAAATATTTAATAATGATAATAGATAATCTCTTGTAGACAAGACACTAGGCCGATCGCTCGAGACAGATCCGCTGGTTCGTTATGTTTATTTAATGTTGGCACTGCAAGTGGTTCGCCATATTACGCTTTGATCATCGCAACACGAGGCCTTGTGCGTCATCAACAACGTGACAGTAGCAGACACTTTCTAATTAAATTTGGACAATGCCTTAACCGACGCGGAAAGATTGTGGGCTTTGCATATGTGAGGGAGAATTTTTTTTTTCCCGTTTCCCTTTAAACTGGGGATGCAAGGCGACTGTGCGAACGGCGACCCAAGTTCGGTTCCCACTCAGGGCCACGAACCGCGACCTGCCGACGGGAACCACTCCCGTGTCTTCAAGCCGTTTAACGGGAACCGTACCTGGCACTCTGCGTGAGTCATCGCCACTGGGGAGACAGCAGCGTACGGACTTGTGATCGCTAACCGAACCTGCCCCAGTGGTAAGAAAGCAATAAATCCCGGGGAGGGGGGGGGGGTGTGTCTTTGGTGAACTCCTGCTGTTTCCATCTCCACGAGCTCACGTGTGTCATTATCAATGTATCAATGTAATATTTACCCGCGCCTGTGAGCATCGGTGGATAGGCAGCGGCGGTAACATCTGGACCTCAGCGAGGCCCGAGGTGGTTTGATATCTCTATGGGCGCCCTTCCGTGCGGAGTTCGTGTGCTCCCTATTTCTTTTCCGTCTAGGTTTCCTTTGGGTTCGTTGGTAGCCTCCAACAAGTAAACAAAAACGCTCATTATTTGTCCAATAATATAATATATAGGAATATTATTATTATTATTATGGGCGGCGCGGTGGCCCAGTGGTTAGCGCTGACGCCTCACAGCAAGAAGGTCCCGGGTTCGAATCTCTCGGCTCGGGTGCCTTTCTGTGTGGAGTTTGCATGCTCTCCCCGTGTCCGCGTGGGTTTTCTCCGGGTACTCCGGTTTCCTCCCACAGTCCAAAAGCATGCTCCTGGATAGGTTGATTGGCTCGCAGACTAAAATTGTCCCGCAATGCCCGGCGATGGACTGGCGTCCCGTCGTCGGGTGTATTCCTGCCTTACGCCCTGTGTTTCCGGGATAGGCTCCTGCTCACCGTGACCCTATATAGGATTAAACGGTTTCAGATAATGAGATGAGATGAGATTATTATTATAATGTATAGGAAGCATTGTGTACTGGCGCTGGCTGACCGCCAGGCTGACTGCCCCACCTCCCCCCTCCCCCCCCCACCCCCCGCCCATGATCTACTCCATGACCAGGCGTGGGAATTGCGCGCAGATATAAATTGTGACATTATATTACAAATTGTATCATTCTTTTTTTAATTTTTATTGTCTGGTGACGATCCTTCTGCCCTCGACAGACACTCGCTGCCCGAATCCAGCAGCAGCGTTGTACGCATGTGGTCGCCGCCGTATTGTAAGCTTGGCCGCGGTAATCGATGCAACTTTGTCAACTTTAAGAAAGTGACGGTCGTAAAAAAAAAACTTTGCGCTTTAATGCTGGCAGTAAACATGATAAATGTAACATGCTGTATCGAGACAATGAAATATGTTCGTTATTGCAAACAGCAAATCTTTCGCTTTTTTTGTTGCAGCTCATATTTCTACGTTTGTAGTCACTCCTGCTAATGTGTATCATATATTGTTTTTTGGGGGTGGCGGGGGAGGGGGGGGGCTCATTGTTGCTTGGGTGGCTACGGCAGGGGTTGCGTTTGGATGTCACGAGCCCTGTGCAGTGCTGGGAGATGTACTAGCTGCGGCTATTGCTCTGGAGGAGCGCGTAAGAATGATTTGTCACGATACACAGGGTCTCCCATCTGTGGGCGAGAGATCCCTGCGACAAAACGATGTCGCGCCGCCATCCCTTGTCAAGTGATTGCAGATTCCCTTAAACGGCGCGAGGGCGGTAAAGCGAATGGGTCCTCGGTGTGATACCGCTGTGCTGATTGCGCGAACGCGGCCACCCCTTGCCCTCTCCTCCCGAAACCATTGATAGGATGACACGCGCGAGTGATAGGTACTGCCTGGTTCCCGATAGCGCGATGATCAAACGTGTCCGCGCTAAGCCCTGCGCGGCGTCGGCTGCACCGCGATCGGACAAAGGAGATGCGGCGATGAGCGTCCTTCGTGTCGCGGCCGTGAACTCAGACATTAATCCTGCAGACGAGGGACCGGGCCCGTCACGTGACTTACTTTGTGGCGGAGGATCGAGCCTGCTTGGGAACATTTATTCCTTCCTTGTTAGGTTGAATAATTATTTTTTATCTTTTATTTTACGTCAAACCATAATGTATTGCCATTATTTGACTTTCAGTTGAACTGTCCCGATGTTAACGCTATGGGTACTTTTTTTGCCAGTATACATATATAAGATTACAACAGGTTTTACCGTATCTGACAATTATGCAGGTGTTAAGATCTTAACACCTACGCTATAAAGCATTGATACTGCATTGTCCTGAGCTGACTGCCTTTTGGCAACGACTGACACCGGCAAATAGGCTCAAAAGGAAGCCACTGCCAGGTGAAGGTCGGTCAGTTGAAGGACAATGCATAGGTTATCACAGCTACCTGTTTGCATACTTTGCCACTAGTATGTGTGGCTTTTGCAAACTGGACCCATTGTAAAATGTGTCTATTTTGGTGTTGGGGATCTTAACACCTGCATAATTACCAGGCAATTTAATATCTTACCACCTGCATAATCGCCAGATACGGTAAAACCTGTTGTAATCTTATATGTCCCGATGTTGTTATTGCTGACATGCCGTTCTCTCCGCAGCTCTGTGCAGCGCTTTGTGGCCCTCGGGTAAAAAGCGCTCTAGAAGTGCAATCATTATTATTATCACCTTTGTCTTGGTTGTCGTGACTTTGTATCTGACACCTTTGACAGGAGAGCACTTCAGAAGCCTGGTAGCGACTTTAAATATTATTTTTGTTCATGATCAATTAGCAGACGCCTTTATCTCGGGCGACATGCATCGCACGCACCGAAACATATTAAATACACAAATAAATGTAAGCATACATCATACCGGTAGCCCGACAGATGTAAGACATGTCAATAATGGTGACGTGAGACTTTTCCGGAATGATGTGAGTGACTCTGTGGTCCTGATCTCTATTGGGATGTCACTCCACCGTGATGGGGCCAGTGCAATGACGCAGCGAGCCTCGGAACCCGGAGTGCGGAAGTGTGGGGTGCGACCAGACGATCGGAACTTGCTGAGCGGAGAGAGCGACACGGGGTGTGGGGGGAGATGGTAGCGCAGAGGTGAGAGGGAGTGGATAGGTGGAGAGAGCGATGGGTAAGAACCAGTATTTGAATTCGATGCGGTGCAGCAACCGGCAGCCGGTGTAGAGAGAGGAGAGAGAGAGGTGGAGGAGTCGAATGAGAGAAGCGAGGCAGAATAAAAAGGAGGCGAGCAGCAGAACTGTGGATAAGTCGAAGTGGCAGCCAGGAGAGAGTTGCAGTAGTCCAGGCGGGATAGAACCACATTCTGGACCAAGACGTGAGTTAAGGGCGGCGCGGTGGCCCAGTGGTTAGCGCTGTCGCCTCACAGCCAGAAGGTCCCGGGTTCGAATCTCTCGGCTCGGGTGCCTTTCTGTGTGGAGTTTGCATGCTCTCCCCGTGTCCGCGTGGGTTTTCGCCGGGTACTCCGGTTTCCTCCCACAGTCCAAAAGCATGCTCCTGGATAGGTTGATTGGCTCGCAGACTAAAATTGTCCCACAATGCCCGGCGATGGACTGGCGTCCCGTCGTCCCATCGTCGGGTGTATTCCTGCCTTACGCCCTGTGTTTCCGGGATAGGCTCCGGCTCACCGTGACTCTATATAGGATTAAGCGGTTTCAGATAATGAGATGAGGTGAGTTAATTCTACGGCAAGGGAGTTATTTCCGTCTAGCAGTGAAAGATGAAATGATGCAATAAGCATTGTAGACGACGACAGACTTACACCTTTGTTCCTGCGTCTTCTGCAAAGTTGATTATTTCAATCACTTGGTGTCCGCCGGTCCCTCGAAGAACACGCATTGAGATGACTTCCTTCCCCAGAACACTCTGCATTTATGACTCGGTCATATTTAGACAAGTTTCGTCTTCGTTTATGGGACTCAATTCTGTGGACATGTCCGCAATGTACAGCTCCCTCGGAGATTCCGAAGTAAAGCTCTGGATGGCTTCTGAGCACAAGAAATCCACAGACTCCTCGCTGCGGTGGGAGTCCACGCTTGACACAGTTTGGGATGTTCTTGCGAGATATTCAGAACGCCTCGTGCAAGATTCATCGTTATCATGAAAGATTGCATCGTCAAGGTCCTGCACGAGATCCTGAGGACTCGACAACGGAGGACGGTCATGCTTCAGCACGGCCTGCTGCACCGAACAATCTAGCGTTTTGGTCTTATCATCATGCTCATCGGTATGGCATGGTGCTAGAGTCTGCTTGAGGGCTTTCGTGCAGTTCCGGTCTCCTCCACGGGGGAGGCGGGGGGGCTTCAAGGCTGGATCCCAGAGAAGCGAGGGATGTGATGGAAGGGGGCTCAGCTGGTTCTCGTGTGGCACAATGGGCTTTAGCATCTCAATGAGGGCTTGGAGGGGCGGCGTGGTGGCGCAGTGAGTAGCGCTGTCTCCTCACAGCAAGAAGGTCCGGGGTTCGGTTCCCCGGCTCAGGTGCCTTTCTGTGTGGAGTTTGCGAGTTCCCGCCGTGCCCGCGTGGGCTTTCGCCGGTTGCTCCGGTTTCCTCCCGGTGCCCTGCCACGGAGTACAGCGGGGCCTGCACGAGACCTGGTAAATCGTGCAGTAGGTCACCCAGGCGACTACAGCCATGAAAACCTCACTAGGGGTCGAGCACAGAAGAGAAGAGAAAAGGCTTGAAGGTCATTACCCAGCCGTGACACCCCCCCCTGCGACAAACTTGACATCTGCTGATTGAGGTATAGTCGATGTAGAGAGAATATGCTGGAGACCCTCGGCTCCGAACAAACGTATCGGAAGAAATGGTTGTTAGAACCCATGGAGATGTAATAAGTGAGATAAGGGGAGAGGGGTGAATAAGATGGAAGGAAGAGGACGTTTGTTTTTGGAAGGCTCGACTGTAGATGGTGCTCACACATCCACGATGAAATTGCCGGGAAACACGAGGAAATTCGAGAAGACATGTTAGTGTAAGATGGAGTGGAATGAAAGATAGAGCTGGACATCGTCAGCACAGAGGTGATAAGCCAAGCGGAAGGAAGTGATCAGTGGGCCGAGAGAGCGGATGTTGACAGAGAAGAGGAGAGTGCCAAGTACCGAACTTGGAAAGCTCATCTCATCTCATTGTCAGAAACCGCTTAGTCTTGTGCAGGGTCGCGGTGAGCCAGAGCCTATCCCGGCAGACACAGGGCGTAAGGCAGGGATATACCCACAATAGGACGCCAGTCCATGCCGGGCACTGCGGGCAATTTAGTCTGCAAGCCAATTAACCTATGCAATAGCATGTTTTTTGGACTGTGGGAGGAAACCGGAGTGCCCGGCGAAAACCTACACAGACACGGGGAGAACATACAAATTCCACACAGAAAGGCACTCGAGCCGAGATTTGAACCCGGGTGCTTCTTGCTGTGAGGTGACAGCGCTACCCACCGGGCCACCGTGCCGCCCACCTTGGGAAGCGTTGGGATGTGTTCACTACGTAACGTTTACACCTGCGTTGGGGAGCAGTGTCAGCTCCAGAGCGGTCACTGCTGGCCAAGGCCAGGTCTGTGCTGACTGCTACATGGCGATGATGCGATCAGCTTGGAGCCGAAAGAACAGCCTGCAGCTGATTCGCGATAACCTCTGCAGTGCTATGACGTGACACGACGAGGGTAATAATAAAAATCAATTAATGAAATGGCATCCAATATGATAATAGTAAAACGTATAAAATAAATAACATACATGCGAGATGCTCTGTATGCCATCTAGTGGGCTCGTCGTCACGTTTCGAAGGCTGTCAACCAAAGAAAGTCCAGGAAATTATCGGTGACCTGACACGTGCCTGGCCCTTTTATATATATATATATGGGCGGCGCGGTGGCGCAGTGGTTAGCGCTGACGCCTCACAGCAAGAAGGTCCCGGGTTCGAGTCTC
>JAZEWT010000019.1:6616977-6631527 GCA_036362905.1 Mordacia mordax | reverse complement strand
AATCCCGCCATTCTCCCCCGGTGAGTCGCGACTCATCAGTGGGTCGTGAGCACCAACCAGTGGGCCGATGAGACCAGACCCAAGTGAGCCTTGAGGTGCAAAAGGTTGAGAACCCTTGTGTTCAACCAGGGTGTCTATGCAGTGGTAACATCTGCACCTCACAGAAAGAAGGTTGTGCTCAAGGTGGTCTGAGTCCCACCTCGAGCGTCTTTCTGGATGGAGTTTGTGTGTTCTCTCCTCTTGTTCTGCGTGGGGCTTCTCCGTTTTCCACCCACAACTAAAAAAAACACTCGTTAATTAAGTGTCCGATAACATAATAATATATATGAAGCGGTATTTGGGCGGGTTGGCAATTTACTCAGGAGGTCAATTAACACAAGCAACAGCAGCATGTCTTTGGCCTGTGGGGGAAAGACCAGAGCACCCAGCGAAAACTCCACACGGACACGGTGAGGGCATGTGAAAACCCACGCAGAAAGGCTATCGAACCGAGACTCAAACCCGACTTTGTTTCTCTGTGAAGCGGCATTTCTGCTCACTCTCTGCCAAACCACTGCACATTTAAAAGTGCGCGCCCTAGTTTAGGAGAACAAGATGTTCGCTTAACACCCTCCCCCCTCCGCACGTTTATCTGCAACGGCGTCGCGACATAATTTAAATAATGAAATGAATGAAACAACGGGGCAATTGTCGACACATAATTGCCCGCTCTCTTGCTGGAGCCCGTGCGAAATCAAAGTCATTTTATAGTTTGACCTTAGAAGGAGATTGTACGCGAAGAAATACACACGTGGCATCGTCTCGGCTGGTGAAGTTCAGCGGACGGTAGAAAATACGGCTCCTGAAAGACTTGCCCCCTGGGATTTTGTGTTTGCGCCTGATTTGTTTTTGCGTAGCTCCGTGCGTGCGGACAAGGAGGTGGTCGGACTAGGGCGGTTATGAAAAATATATAATTTTACAAGGATTTCGGTCGAGCTAAGTGGAATCATAATCGAGCTGGATTGACGGGACAATTGTTGGCGGTGGGAGTGTGGCTGAATATCTGTGTCGGGTCGTGGAGAGAGAGAGAGAAAACGAGGCCTTTGGGTGAGATTCAGCATTAATAAAAATAAGCATCGGTGTTCGACCGTCTTTTCTGTCGGCTCCTCCAAAATGTATGTGTTGGTACGTAGAGAAATAAAACAATTATATCTGAATTTGCTCCAAAAATAGCCTGGGTTTTGCTAAGCGAAGGGCGGTAGTGGGGAGCATTTAAATTATTGCTATTTAGAGTACATCAGCGGGTTTATTTGTCCAGTGGAAATGCCCCATAACAACCCGGGTAATAGTGTTGTTTCGTTGTTAAATTGCACTCATTTTGAGGAACATTTTACGGCACATAATGGGGCAGCACAATTGGACTACGGTGAGAGTGGAACAGGACACGGTGTAACCTTGCCCGGATCCTTATTACACAACTCAGTTTCAAATGTAATGCAAGTTGTGCTTTGTTGCCAAAAATTCACGGCGGCTAAGGTCAAATCGAAACCAAATAAGTGCTCTTTCTCTCTACAAGGGAGGTGTCACATAAACAAAAAAAATCGTGTCAAGAGCCTCGTACATCACGAGGTTGTGTCTATTGTTTTGTTGTGATGAGAATTTGGAACCATTGGACGAGAGAAGAGGATCAGGAGAAAGCCGACAGATGCATGGAGGTAATGCCGAAAGCTCTACAGAGAACGATTTTAAACCCACTTGGCGTGTTGCGGTTATTTTGCTGGTACTTTGTCAGCTCATGATCTCTGTGTGATCCACCAACCCAGTCTCCAGTCTCCAGAGTTCTGCATTAATTCTCGCCTGGACGCCTCACTGCGACCTCGTGTTATTGAAAATATTGCTCCGATGTGGGTTTGTCACAGCTCGATGCATCAGAACTGCTCTTCAAAGCTGATCCTTCAGGATTGCTGTGCCGAGCGTTCCTCCTCTTTCCTTCGCAACGTTTCGCCACCCCTCCCCCCTACGTTGGAGGCATTCTCAGGCGTTCTGAGACAGTCGCAAAGAGCTTTGTAAAGAAACTCCCAATATAAAGCGTTATTATTTTTCCCAAAAAAAATTGTCAATCGTTATACTGCTTTTTCTATATCTGCTCTTTTACTTGCTTTAATAACGCAGGGTCTCCCCGCAGACGGACCATCACCCAAAACGTTGCCTATAATATATTTTGCTCTCTTTATAGACCCTCGGCGTTGTTAACGAACGTGTTGAGTATTTGTTTGTTTGTTGGGAGTGTTTGTGCACCACTGCCAATGCAGCGTCAGAGCAAAGCGGTTATAATCCCCCGACAGACTCAAGGCGTCCGTCAGCTCTCGTTGTTTTTTCCTTTAAATATTTCGCACTGATGAGCAGAGCACAGCTGACGCCCGGGGCCAGCGTGTCCCTCCTTCTCTCCCTCCGGGCGCCGTGTGACCTCTGGGGTCAAATCGAATTTCCAGAGAAGGCTCAATCGGTGATATCTGCGACTTAGCCTGGCACGAACTTTAGCGGGCCCAAGGCAAGAGAGAAGGAACCTTCGCGGTGGAGGAGTTGGTCATCACTGCGCCATTCGCGCGGGGAAGGAATTGAGTTTACAAATTGCCCGTGGGATGGGAACATGCTGCCTCGGAAGTTATTAAAAGGACAGGGCTCTTTGTCAATACGTTGCTGTTCATAGCGACCGGAAATTACTATGTGTGTGTGTGTGTTTGTGCAGTGGGGAGTGGTGGCTGACTGTTTAGTCGCACTGTTATGCACGAGCCCGGTGCGCCGAGTTCGATTCCTGGCCCCGGGCTAACATTGCAGCGATGATCTAAGCTGATAATGATTGCTTCGGAAGGCTGCTCTCTCGGGATAGCCTCCAACGTGTGAGGCGAAACGTCGCGAGGTGGAGAGAGGAAGCGATCGACGCGGCTGTCCCGAGAGAGCAGCTTTACGAAGCAATCATCATGCATCGAGCCGTGAAAACCGACATCATTTACGGATTAAGTCATTTAAAAGCTGGGATTTGTTGCCAACTATATGTACAGTCCTTTCGCTACTTCTACTCACCGTCACAATACGACTTGGATTTTTGTGCCTCCCAGGTGGGAGGTCTCGTGTTGGGCCTCTCCCAGGCCATCTCAGACTTAAAAGCGCGTACGTGCGTTTTGTGTGAAAGCATCAGCACTCGGGGAATAAAAGGGAAGTGAACGCAGATCTCGCCACACTGTCCCCCGTGTGCCAAGCCGCCCTTAATAGGTTCTCACTTGCAGCGCTTGCACCAAAAGTTTATGTCGGATTAACATATGATGTCTCTTTGTTTATGACTTTGTCTTGTATGTGATGTAGATATAAGCACAACCATGATGAATGAATGATGTGCTTCCACCCCCACCTCCCCGTAACAGAATGGGAATTTAGATTTGAATTGCAATTAAATTGCATTTTACTGCCCCCTTTTTTCATTAAAGACAGGCGATTGGTTTCTTGGTGGAAACATTACTCACAACGCAATACCATTCACTGTCTGATTGCAGAAGCGCTTATTAGGGCTCAAAAAGAACCAATTAAATTCGAATTAAAGAAAAGGCACAGCGACAGATAATGTGTGAGCAGATGTTATTGTTAAAAGCACCGTGCTTGATACCGCTGTTATCTTTAGACGAATGCGCAAGCCATGCTTACTATGAGCGCATGCTTCGACTCCGTGCTCTGATAATCCCATATAAATGGGTCATCTGGACGCGGGTCGTGCTGTCTAGAGAAACGCTGCAGACACATTCTGTTAGCGAGATTCTGTAGGTACCTTGTGCTTATTGCAAAAGACAGCTATGGGGAGATTTACACACCCGCACGTTAACACAAAAGGCGGCGCGGTGGCCCAGTGGTTAGCGCTGTCGCCTCACAGCAAGAAGGTCCTGGGTTCGAATCTCTCGGCTCGGGTGCCTTTCTGTGTGGAGTTTGCATGCTCTCCCCGTGTCCGCGTGGGTTTTCGCCGGGCACTCCGGTTTCCTCCCACAGTCCAAAAAGCATGCTGCTACATAGGTTACTTGGCTCGCAGGCTAAATTGCTCCGCAGTGCCCGGCGATGGACTGGCGTCCTATCGTCGGTATATCCTTGCCTTGCGCCCTGTGTCTGCCGGGATAGGCTCCGGCTCACCGCGACCCCGTACAAGACTAAGCGGTTTCTGACAATGAGATGAGATCTATTGAACCTGACAACCTGTTGACGCTGAGGTTGAGTGTTTGCGGGTGTGCAGTTTAATTTATTTATTTTGCTCTCATCTCTGTGCACCGGGAAAAAGTTAACGGAATTACAATAGCATTGCGGGCACATTGGACAAGGTGACGATGCGGACCCGTGTCTGCATTGCACCAGCTTGCTTTGTGAAGACATTTGGACACCACGCGGAGGTCCAGATGACTTGAGTCATTATTATTTTTCGCGGATTGCGGACTTTCTTGAGCCCGTACGCTGCTCACCACAAGCGGTTCTTCAGACGTGTATGAGTACATCGGCCGTCTGAAATCAGTCCGTCGGTTTTTATTTAGCCTGGAAGAAGCCGTTGAGCTATGCAGCTCTTTTTACCAGTTGTCCAGTAGATATATTGGGCTATACCCGGTATGGCACTACAATCCATCATGGGGGACTTGGGGGCAATGTAGTCAGCGGGATAATTAACCTCAGCGGAACATCGCTGGTCTATGAATAAGTAAGAGTTACTTAAAATGAAAATGAATGGGCAAAGGGAAAAAAATTAGGGGTCGCATGACATCTGGACCAGCCGGTGAAAAAGCCGATATTAATGCCCATCGTTATATTTTGGTCATTATCACACACGCATTGTAGAGTTACCGCGTTGGATCCCACGTGGTAATTATCCACACAATAGGATTGGCTACATAGTCCTCAATAAGTCACCGCCTCTGCCTTCTCTCCCTCCCCCTCCGCGCCCCCTCCCCTCCGCACCCTAGAGATTCAATTAATGTTCCCAATACATTCGTCAATAACCCCGTAGCCTCGACAAATCAACGCTCAACATGAGTGACGTTCAGAGCAATGTTCCACTTTTATAGCTCCTAGAAGGAAGGCTCATTTACAGACCGTGTCTTTATTAAGGCCGCCGGGTTCGCAATGCATGCGATGAACTTTTAAAAATATTATTTGTGCTCGCGGAAAATATGTGTAACGGATTGTAAATATTTACCCAGCGGTGAATGGCACTGCTTTGTTCAGTCCACGATGGCTGCCCCGGAGGAGTAAATTGTCAATTTTGTCGAAGTTTGCGTCCGAAGGTTGCGATTGATGAGATCGTAGCGCCTCTAGTGGCTGCAGGAATTGTGATTCAATGCGCGCGAGAGGTGATCGAGGCCCAGGAGCCTCTTGTTAGTTCTGTTTGCCGTAACGTGCGCGGGGTTACAGGAGACCCACTTCGTTAAGGCGTCGCCAGCTTTTCTCGCGAGGCATTGCACCACAGTTCCTACCCTGCTGGACCCCTTCCCCACACTTCGTCTATCCTTCAGCAACCCTCTTGGATTCTCCAAGCAGCTCCACTTCCTCACCTACATCTCAAAATTTCCACTTCGTCACCGCATCAATGTTTCAGTGTCTATCAGTGCCCACTTGAATCCTGTACAGAGTCGCGCGGGAGGGGGGGGGGGTCGGACCCTATCGCGGCAGACATAGGGCGCAAGGTGGGGCAACACCCAGGATGTGATGCTAGAACATCGTATGGCACTTTTTCGGGGCAATTTACCCAGCAACCCAACTAGCCATGGCGTGTATGTTTCCACCAAATTGAATTGAGCGTTGCACAGCCCTCCAATCAGATTGCGCGCTCGATTTGTTTAGCGTTCCACATGACAGCTTGTCTGTGGGGAGCTAGGACTTTATATCAACCCTCAAGTCCTTCGACTCTCTGGGTTTTATTGTCACCTTTATTTTAAGCACCCGCTTAATCCTTTACAAGGTCGCGGGAGGTCGCAATATATTCCGGTAGATACAAGGCGCAAGGCAGGGCTATATTCAGGATGGGACGCCAGTCCATGGTGGGGAACCTGGAGCGATTTAGTAAGCAGGGCGAGTAACCTAAACAAAAATGGCTTTGGACTTTGGGAGGAAACTGGAGTACCCGGTGATAACCCACGCGGACACGCAGAGAACATCCGAACTCCACGCAGGAAGGGCACCCGAGCCGATATTCGAACCGAGCTCTTTATCGCGGCGGCCCCAGTGCGAACAATATCACACTGGGGTGGCCGTTCTGCCGCAGTGCGTTATTGTTCATTGTTTTTATTCACAGGCTTCGCTTCTCGCCGTACCTGACACGTGTATCGTGAGCTTCGAAAATCCGTGTTGACGATTCATTCATACTATTATTCGTCACCTGCGCATAGACCCGCCAACATCAGCGCATTTCCAGTCTCCTACAAATAAACGCATATGATTTTTAGACACACTGTGCGCCGAGGCAGAATTAGTTACATTCATCATTACCCCCAACACTATATATATTCACATTCCTACGTAAGAGGCAATTAATCAGTGATACGCAATTGGGTAGAAAATAGCTTTTCAATTAACATGTAGTTAACATAATGCACTGTCATCAAAACCGTACTCCAAATCACGATAATTAGTATAGCCACTATTTGACTTTCAGTTGAACTGTTCTGATGTTGTTGTTGACATGCCGTTCTCTCTACAGCTCAGATTTCTTTAAAAAAAACGTTATTGTTGCTGATTTGCTGTTATGTCGCTGTTGGAGGCAGTCGCCCTCCAACAACAATAGAGGGCGGAGGAGCGACGCTCACAACAACGAGCGGAGCGTCGGGTGACTAAAACACAGCAAGTTGGCACAGTAGGGAGCGTAGGTGGTGCATCTGCCAGTCATCTCAGTCAGGCGGCCCATAACACCTGGGTCTGTCCCGTTACCTCCTGTCGGCGAGCCTTCGACACTTTACGTGGCCTCAGGGTGCATATGGCCTGGCACAGGCGCCGTGGTGACGTCACCGCCACTTAGTGGCGACTGGCGGTTGTTGTTACGTCGTTGTTGCTGACATGCCGTTCTCTCCGCAGCTCAGTGCAGCGCTTTGTGACCCTCGGGTGAAAAGCGCTCTAGAAGTGCAATTATTATTATTAATGCAAGCAACGCGCGGCGTACAACCACTGTTGTGCGATGGATCAAACACACGTGCGTTGGTTTCATTCGTTGCCTGGCTCCACGTTCAACACGTGTGCGGTTATCCTGCTTGTTTCCTCAATATAATGAAGCCGGATTAATTTGGAAGCTTGGAATCGCCTGGTCTGGGGTCAAAGGTGACGCTGCGGGTTTGATTTAGTGGCACCGCGCAAAGTAATTTGTACAAAATAGTAAATTCACGTGAAATAAGCGCAAGACGGACGAGCGCAGTCTTTGTAAACAAGGTACATTCGGCTCGTAATGGATTTGCCATACGTGTAAATACTCTTGTAGGCTTGAAGGTTTTCACGACTCGTTGTATGGGAATTGCTTTCCAAAGCTGCTCTTTCGAGTTATCCGTGTCGTGCCCTCCTCCCCCCCCTCCATATCTCCTGTCTCACAACGCCTGAGGATGCCTCCAACATGGGAGGCGAAACGTCGCGGAGGTGGGAAGGGGGAGCACTCGACATGGCTATCCCGGAAGAACGGATTTGAAAAGCAATTCTCAGTTGTACATTCGCTTGAAACACGCAGCGAGACGGAAAATGGTTGTCTGTAAATAAGCTGAATTTGGCTCCTAAAGGATTTCCATATGTAAAGTAATTCAATAACAATACTTGCACTTCTAGAGCGCTTTTCACCCGAGAGTCACAAAGCACTGCACCGAGCTGTGGAGAGAACGTCATGTCAGCAACAACAACATATGAACGGCACATCAACAACGATAATAAATCCATATTTTTTTTACAGTTAACAGCAACACGTTTGGAGCCGACTTGTGAGTCGTGAGATAACGCAGTTCCGTTTAAATAATTAGGAAAAATGTTAACGACAGCATAATGCGAGAGTAGAAATCACCAAGATGAATACTACAATCATGCTCAAAACACTTTCCGCAGAACAATTAATGTTTAAATATATCTTGCGCGACGTTAATTAGCGAGTAAGGGTTGGTGTTTACTTATAACGGGGTGACGGGTTACGTCTCAAGTCTCCCACTGGAGAGAGGTCTGGATACGGAAGGCGAATACTACAGCAGATTCGGCACAATCTTTATGATAATTGTTATAAATAAATATATAATTGATCTCAGTAAAGACATTAAATCGTAAGTTGGGTGAGTGGACGGTGAGCTACACGGTCATCATTCAGATTCACATTGAGTTTCAGTGGAGTGAGAATTGCTCTTGGGAGCTGCTCTTTCGGGATTACCATTGCAAGCGCGTCTCCTCTACTCTAAGTTATTGAATCGAGGGGGAGACCAGAAACGCTCGCCACGTCTGTCCCGAAAGAGCAGCTGTTGAGAGTAGTTCTCATTCATCGAGTCCTGAATACCTACCCCCCATGCATTGTTAACGTATACTCACCAATTAAAGTACAAACAATCATTTAAAACACTTTACGCCCACAGCATGAACTCGTGTTCAGGATTTGCATTCCAAAGCTGTTCTTTCGGGTTAGCCGTGACGAGTGCTTCCCGTCTCTCCGTCCCCACGTTTCGCCTCTGAGGCCTTCAACGTTGGACTCGAAACATCGCGAAGCTCGACACGGCTATCATGAAAAGAGCAGCTTTGGTAAGCAATTCTTATGCTTGGAGCTGTGGTCAAATTTACATCGGCGCATTCACATCGTCAAAGACATGAGTTCAGAACGGTAAAAAAAAACCCGACTTCAAATAATAAAGAAATTAACCGCATTCTCCCAACCATGCAAACAACCGCGAGACACACATTATCAAGGCCCTCCCGCGTGCAGTCACCGCAAGCGTGTGGCGGACATCCTCATGAAATCTCTCCCGTGAAATATCTTCGGCCCTTTCATTCAAAGCAGCGAACAATCGCAAGGATCCGCAATCAAGGTTTCATCCCTCCCGGGGATGGAGAAACATCCCGCGAAGACGGGCGTGAAACACGGCCTTATTTGGCGAGGCTGTCCCGTTTTTAATACCGAGTCTGATGTCCAAATATCGTGCAGAGGCAAAACAAAGCAACGGATAACACTATTGTGAGCAAGCGTCGCGGCGAAATAACTATTTTTGTTCATTTGATGTCCTTAATTGATTTATAGTCGATATTTTACTGACGTCTATTCTGATGTTGTTCACATGCCGTTCTCTCCACAGTTCTGTGCAGCGCTTTGTGACCCTGGGGTGAAAAGAGCTTGAGGAATACGAATATTATTATTACTCAGGTATGGGAGCGGCACGGTGGCCCAGTGGGTAGCGCTGTCGCCTCACAACAAGAAGGTCCCGGGTTCGAATCTCGGCTCGGGTGCCTCTCTGTGTGGAGTTTGCATGTTCTCCCCGTGTCCGCGTGGGTTTTCGCCGGGCACTCCGGTTTCCTCCCACAGTCCAAAAAAACATGCTGCTGCATAGGTTAATTGGCTTGCAGACTAAATTGTCCTCAGTGCCCGGTGATGGACTGGCGTTCCATTGTGGGTGTATCCCTGCCTTGCGCCTTGTGTCTGCCGGGATAGGCTCCGGCTCACCGCGACCCTGTACAGGATTAAGCGGTTTATGACAATGAGATGAGATCGGAGACTCGGGTATGGAACACCGAGATGAGATCGCGAATTAAATTCACAATGCATTAGAATAATAATGAGCAATTAAACCTAGCATTGGGTTACTTGAGGATGCTGTCGTGGGGTAATGGTTAACGTATTGGAATCCAGTGGTTGTCGGTTCAATCTCCCGGCGCGGCAGTTTACCGGATGGACTGCATTGTGAAGGCGAGAGGGGGAGCACACGATACGGCTTTCTAGAAACAATAAACCCAGCGACTGAGAGTAATTCTCGAGAATCTTCCATCGCTCCGAGACACAGAGAAGACAGCAGCAGAGTCTCCACACTTACTTCCTACAGTTTTTAGGTCAATCGCGATGGCAAGCTCAACCCAAATGTCTTATTTAAAATTCTGCGGATAACTGCTGTAAACATTATCATCATCATCAACCGTGATCTATCCACCGTTGGATGGAGTCCTCCACCAAGCTGTCACCATTCCTAGCGGTCGAGGGTTGTTGGTTCAATCCGGTGTGGCGCCTCCACGTGTGAAGCTTACAGATATAATCATCATATTCGCGGTGGAATTGTAACAGAGCCGTGTACAGTAGAGCAAATAAGCAACGTCGTATATTCCGGCAATATATATTTTTTTCAGCTCAAGAGCAGTGTCTGTGCGGTGTCGCTTTATAGCCGCGGCGGAGTTTAATTTCGCCCGAGTTCCTTCGTCGACGCGGACAGGGAAGGAGAAGAACTCGGCACGCAGGTCCACGCTGTCCTCATGCCACGGCCTAACGTCGTGCGCTCGCACCCAGGAGCTCCGAAGAGCTGCGTGGAATTTTTTTCCATTCGGATCTTCGGATCATCGAATCGACGTGGGTGTCGCTCCGTGTTGCGTTGGCGATACGCGCGAGACGCGCGCACCGCACAAAGACAAAGGTCCCCCGTATAGCGTCAGCGAACGTGTAGGGTCAAGTGCCGTTGGCGAGTAGCACCTGTGAAGGCCCGCACGCCTTTATCTCCCCAGCGGGCGATGTCCACTCACCACACTAGGTACTTATTTGACGCCGAGTTGACCTAGGGGAGGCGCGGAATCGGATGAGAAAATGGGTCACTTGTGATGGTGGCCGTGAGCGGGAGTGGAACTCGGCTCGTCGGTTTCGTGGCGCAGCGCTCGAACCACTACACCACCGCTCCCCTACACCACACACACCTGGCGTATCGAATGTTGCTCGTGTGCTCTCCGTGTGCTGCATTTCGACGTGCGTGTATTAAACATGAACCCACGAGAGCCCAGCGCTAAAGGTGTTGATGACTCTTCGGAAAAGAGCAACGATTCTCTGTCAAGGGCGAGTCTTACATTTGATTATAAGTGAGGCTGGGAAGGCAAAATGCACTTACAGACCTGTTAATGGTGCTTTTTGTGCTGATCTCCTATTATAATCTTTCATTTTCTTCATTATTATTGTGACACTGATATGGAATTTTAGAGCACAGAGTGGCTTTATGGCCTGAGAGCAGAACGTACTGACATTACATGGTGCTTTATTTATGAATGTTACACATTAGCAATACAAAGTCGCACACACACAAGGTATAGATTCTAAAAGCTTTATGTCCCCCCCTGCAATGTTGGATAACATAAAATAATGGCTTTGAGATCGTGGGCGTTTATAAAAAGGCAATGTCAATATTTTAAAAGTTGCAGCCGTCACACGCCGTAGAAAGATGACAAATGTTGTTGACTTTTCAAGTTGAGCTCAACTATGTGTCAACCTTCAATCTCCTCGACTTGAGAGGCAACGGTGGCCTGGAATACGTTAAATAAACACACACACACACACTGGAGTTTATCCTTTCTGTCTCATTGCAGTACATACTACAAGAGGGGTGGCCCGGTGGCCCGGTGGATAGCGCTGTCGCCTCACAGCAAGAAGGGCCCGGGTTCGAATCTCGGCTCGGGTGCCTCTCTGTGTGGGAGTTTGCATGTTCTCTCCCCGTGTCCGCGTGGGTTTTCGCCGGGCACTCCGGTTTGCTCTCACAATCCAAAAAACATGCTGCTGCGTAGGTTAATTGGCTTGCAGACTAAATTGCCCGCAGTACCCGGTGATGGACTGGCGTCCCATTATGGGTAAATCCCTGCCTTGTGCCCTGTGTCTGCCGGGATAGGCTCCGGCTCACCGCGACCCTGTACAGGACGAAACGGTTTCTGACAATGAGATGAAAAGAGACTGTTTCATTGGACAATGTAGACGTTTATTGTGTCGCAGGAGTCCCGCACATGGAGGTTTCCAAGCTTACTGGGTACTTTCTACTGTAATAATAAACATCTATCTTCACGTTGATGCCCTCGGGAAGAGATTTCGCAACAGTTGTCCATCCCAGCAACCCACGCCCCCACACTACTGAATTACAGGTGCGCGCAGCCAATACCACCTCGTCTCTTATCTTGATAATAAGCGATTCCTCAATGGTATTGTCTCTGCCCACACTGTGTTTCCCCATCTCACTGTTTCTCTGTTACATTTGTTTTGTCTCATCATCATTAGCAATACCCACTCATTTCTGTAGAGGGTCGCGGGGGGCCGGAGCCTATCCCGGCAGAGAGCACAAGGCTAGGCTATATCCAGGATCTACCCAGGATCTAACGTCAGTACGTCGTAGGGCAATGAGGGCAAATTACTCTTCAGGCCAATTAACCTAGGCAGCAGCGTTTATGTGGACGGCGGGGGGAAATCGGAATACCAGGCATAAACCTACGCGGACAAGGGGAGAACACACAAACTCTACACAGAAAAGCACCCGAGCCGGCATTTGAACCCAGGTCCTTCTTCCTGAAAGGCGACAGCGCGACTCACGACGCCACTACGCCGCCCCTCGTCTCATGAATTAATTACAATTATTGGTCATGTTTGTCCTGTGCAATTGTGTGTTACTCTTTACTTTATGGCTATGGCAAGGGTTTCATCCGTGTACAATCTAACGCTGTGAATTTGTTGTATGACCTTGTGAATTTGTATATTGTTCGCGTTGTTTACTTATAACGTTTGTTTGTATCGCCGGGATCCCATATTCAGAACTTGCAAGCTCATTTGGATTTGTTTGCCCTACCGTAATAACATACATCTTTCTATATGCGACTCAGCCAAAGCGTCACCGCATTCTATGCCTGAAAATCTGAGACGACGACACCCTTGCCTGTAGAGTCGAGCGCTGAATGTTTCAAATCACACACACTCGACTGTTGCGAAAATTGCCGCGGGGGGAAGGAATAGAGTTATTTCAGATCTTTCAGCTCCAAAAAAAAAAACCAGACGCTGCTGAATCACATGGAGTTGGGGAAATCAACAATGCCCAAACAATTGTGAGCCTTTATGATATTAAAATTCGCAAAGCCACATGGCTGTGTGGATGTACAGTGTCACGACTTTAACTTAATGCGTTTGCTCTGGAGACCAACAAACTTAAAATGAGCATCAAGACAGCTGAATGCCACCCCCTCGCTCACATTTGCATAATTGGTGCAATGTTTATATCACGTATTTCTCAGTGTGCACTCGTGGTTTCTCACATGAAGAGATTATCGCTTTGTTTCTATAACATTATCATTACCACACGCGGGAGGGGGGCCCTCATTGATTCTGATCACTTTCTCAGGATTGTTCTCAGGTTTTTTTGAAGTAGGGTGGTAACGATGACTAAGTCTCATCTCATCTCATTATCTGAAACCGCTTAATCCTATATAGGGTCACGGTGAGCCGGAGCCTATCCCGGAAACACAGGGCGTAAGGCAGGAATACACCCGACGACGGGACGCCAGTCCATCGCCGGACGATGACAAAGTGTTATTTCCAATGTGCTCATGTCAGTGTTCGTAACTCCGATGTTGGAAAATTACTCTCCAAAACCGCCCTTTCGAGAGTGTCGTGTCGAGTGTTCCTTCTCCCCCTGTCGCGACGTTTCGCCTCCCACCTTTGAGGCATTAGTTGAGAGGTGAAATGTCGGGAGATGTTGACTTTCAAGTTTGATTTTATTGCTCTTCTGAGCAAAATTCCCAACAACTAAATATACAAGAAATAGAATGTACAATATGTACACCCATTGACACAACCAGTGACCCACATCCCCTTCAATACAGTTTATAATTTATAACGTGCACACATTCAATTAGATTCGAGTATATACATACCTCTACAAAGAATGAAAGCAAATTATTCGCAGCAGTGTCACGCCACTGTATACGATCAAGAGCGTATACAATATATACAACTGTTTACAGAGAGCGTGAGAGAATGATAGGGTCTGAGAAAAAGACGGTAAGAACCTCGGAAATGAGTGCAAATTAAAACGTGATCTGGAGGATCCCATGAGTGTCCATGCACAGAGCCCTGCCCCATTACTTCAGGAAAGTGGGGGCACCTGCTCGCGTTTTGTAGAAGGTGGCTACAGGTGGAGCCGCGCCTTGATGAGGCCCTTGGTCATCGCCAGTGCGGAGGTTTCACCCGCGTCACCCTGCAGCAGCTTCTTGCGGGTCTTGTAAATCTCGCTAACCTCGAATGAGGGAGAGGAGGAACGCTCGACACGGCTCTCCTTAAGGATCGAGAGCAATTCTCAACGCGGAACTCTCTCTGACTATGCCAGTGGTTTGGGTAAGTTAAAACAGCTGCCGGTGGTGATATTTAAATACATGTTTATTATTCCAGCAGAGAGAACCGAGTGAGTCTGCAAGCTCTGGATGCGGGATTCCTACGACACAACATACGTTTAAAGTAACTAACGCAAAAAAATGTTTATACAGTCGTAAAGTCTCATCTTATTATTAGAACTGCATAATCCTGTACAGGGTCACGGTGAAGCCGGAGCCTATCCCGGC
>JAZEWT010000019.1:6573563-6598744 GCA_036362905.1 Mordacia mordax | reverse complement strand
TGTGAGGCGTCAGCGCTAACCACTGGGCCACCGCGCCACCCCCAGTCATAACCATATTTTCAATTACCTCTTTCCCCATAATGTCAGCGAAACTTCGACTGCCTCATTCTCTCATTCAACACCTTCTTGATACATCCCATTCGTGGCAAAATGTCTTCATTTTAAATGTGACTTGTTCAAGTTACTTGGACAAGTGTGACTTCTCCAACATGAAGAGAGAGAGAGAGAGAGAACGATCGACGCGGCTGTTCAGAGAGAGCAGCTGTTCGAAGCAATCATCATGCATCGAGCCATGAAAACCTACATCATTACAAGATACCTTCAATTAATTAATTGGCCCTAATATCGTAATATAGGGGACGCATTGTCTGGCTAATATTGGCGCTGGCTGGCTGCTAGGCTGCCTTCCCCCTGGCCCTGCGATTTCCTCGCGCCTCTGATTCGTCCTGCCTTCGAATCGCTCAGACATCGAACGGTCATCCCGCGCGGCGCGTTATGAATCGCATTCGTCATCATTGCTGCCCCCTCTTTTCCGGGTTGTTCTGCACGGCCGCTGCAGTGACACCTAACGTTTCAAGAGATTGCCTTTCGCTCGATACGATTCCAGGGAGCGCGTGATACACGCATCGGTTCGGGGAGGCGATCGCTCGCTCGCAGCGTTATCGGATATGGAGCTGACACGCATGCACGCCCGTATCACGTTCTCACCGTGGGGGTTGTGAATGGGCAGGGGGTATCTTGGGAAAGGAAATGTGGCTCTGGCAAATACGCAAAAGCCAGGCCACGGATGTCGGTGAGGGTGTGCTATGGATGAGCTATGGAGAAGGGCTGTTTGCGTTGTCTGCCAATGAAGGTCTTTGCTTAGCATAATGTTGGGAAAGGGCCAGTTCGCTCTTGCCGCGCATTGGAAAAAGCAGGACAAATACGAATTCGAGCTGTGTAAATATACTGCACGATCTGCGTTCAATTTGCGTCGTTGAAGACGCGTTCTCACCAATATATACGCGCACAGGAATATACACGTACGGTGAGGTCACAGCGCATGAGGCGAGGGCATACGAGCTCAAACGCCAAAACGGTGGGCAGCAAATAGTGCCATTGAAGGTTTAATAGGCGTAATAGAATGAGGTCATGAGATGGTTCTAAAGCATGCCACCTTCCTTAGGCATCAGATTTATAGACTTGATCTTTTTAAACGCTCTGCGCCTCTAGTGTTAAAATGGAATATAATGGTACACATTCTGGGAGGAAAAGCAATGTGGCACCGAAACGGGTCGCAGAGAAGTCTTTTAGTGCTGTTAAACTTTAACCCCTACTTAGCAAAAAGTGTACAGCTGTGTCTCACGAACGTTGCAGAAACAGGATTACAAATTACACTGGACATTTGTAGCCCGGATAGATTTCCTGTCGCGTGGGAGCCGAGAAAGCTAAATTAAAAATAACCAACATCAGACTAACTTCCACCGTGCATTTTTAATCCCCACCAGTCTCGTCTCTGTTTACAATCAATTGGCACTCCGGCTCATACCCAGTTTGCAATTAGGTAATCATTTTTTTTTAAAGGCTGTGATCAATAACTTTCCATTAATCACGTATGGCTTTCGCTGATGGGTATTGTTGCAGTTTTAAAGATTCATCGTTATAATTAAGTTTCATCCTCCGAATGGTTGGGTTTCCTGCAATTTGGATAAATTTAGAAGCCCGCTGCGGAAGGGCACTCGGCGCGCTGTGCGAATGCGCCGCTATTTTTGATTATAGACGGAACGAAGCGCGGTGCTGAGCGGGGTGCTTGGGCTCGGAGTGCCGCATTGATTACTCTTAATTATATTAGGGATAAATTGAATGCCGCTGTCTGTTCTGTTTGATAAAGAAATGAAGGCGCAACGTCAACGCTGTACAAATGTGCCCTACTCCGATTTAACACTCGACCCCCGAATGGAAATAACGAATCTCCCTAGCGCAAGGCTATAATGAGCAAGAACAAACGTGGCATCGGTCCCGTGCGTTAGGTCTGCAACCCGGTGTGTACACAACCTATCTTGCTACTGGAGAATGACTTGGAGCCCGCGCTGTCTATTCACGGACGCATTATGAGTGAATGATGCAGACCTTATACAAACAAGCTCATTTCAGAAAAACCAGGAGCTGGAGATCGCAGCATTGCCCGCTTCGGTCACGTCCCACCAACGGGCAAATTGAATTTGTAATTTGTTACTGTTTTTGCCATTATACTGGTCGGTGTAAACCCCCAGGGTGGACCAAAGTAGAATTCAGCAGTTACTTGTTTAACTGTAGGATCCACATCAGCCAAACACAGATAATTGGTTGAGCTGTGGGAACTTCCTAATAGGAAATCACTTTTAATCATTGGCTCATGCTGCGATCTCACATTCTCACCTGCCATCCATGCGCTAAAATATTCTTGGGACAATTCTTAGCAGACTGAACAAAATTCCAGGAAATAATTACAGGCCAGTGTTTATTTGATTTCTCAAATAGAGAGGTCAGTCCATGTGGAATAATATCAGCAGCCTATAGGAGCATGACATTTAATGAAAACAAGTCAAAAGTTTCCTTGAACCATCCTTTACCACATTCTGATTTCAGCAGAGTCCAGAAAGGAACGTTTATATTTTGAGAATTGCTCTCCAGAGCCGTTCTTACAGGATAACCGTGTCGAACGTTCCGACTATCCCCCTTCGCGACGTTTCACTTCCCACATTGGGGACATCAGTAGGCTAATGTGGGAGGCGAAATGTCGCAAAGGGGAGATGAGAGACGCTTGACACAGCTATCCCGAAAGAGCAGCTCTTGAGAGTAATATTCATACATTGAGCTAAGGCAGACGACATCATGACATTGGTTTACGTTTTTTTTAAAGAATGTGCCACGAAGGAAAACCCAATTAATTAATTACTTCTTCCTTTGTTTTTTTTTACATGTTCAATTTACCTCCGTTTATGTACTTACAATGTACAGTCCATCTTGTTGTGCATTGTAAACGGCCCGGAAATATTGTAAAATAAGTGGTCGATTTCAGCAAGATTGATATTGTAAAACTTCACTCCAGTGAGCCTGCAG
The DNA here is from genome assembly GCA_036362905.1 of Mordacia mordax. Classification (NCBI taxonomy): domain Eukaryota; kingdom Metazoa; phylum Chordata; class Hyperoartia; order Petromyzontiformes; family Petromyzontidae; genus Mordacia; species Mordacia mordax. The sequence goes on along the minus strand of JAZEWT010000019.1, from coordinate 6,595,663 downwards.
CCCAAAAATCGCTTCACCAGTGACTGTCTTTAAACGTAATGTAAACACGCTGTTAAATAAGCGCTTCCAAAAGATTTGCCTCCTGTTTAAGCCTAAGATTAACAAAATATTCCGTTTTAAATTCGAGTCCTTCATTAAATCTGTAAATTGCTGCCCTTTGGTAAATTGCAATAGCAACGATAAATTGAACTATCCTGAATATATTTTTGTTGACTTGCGATGGAATCGTGGTTAATCCATGGTGTATTAAATATAGATATAAGCCACGTGGCCATTTCATTAACATACAACAGGTGCAGGCTGGGAACAACGTCGTCAGAGAATGTTCATCACAGCGGATGTTATCTCGAGAATTACACAGGTGAATATGATATGACATTTTATATGGAATGATGTAGGTCATATAATAGATGTTTATTAATTCAGCAGAAAAAATACCCAGTGAGCTTGCATGCTCTTTAATGGATTCCTGTGACACAACAGTATGATCTGTTCCAACATCTGCACGACAAATGTCATTTCGGAAAATGTTGCTGATGTTGTGTTGGTGTCTCACGGTATACATTTATTGATGAGTTTCATTACACTGGAGTCTATTGGAAGATGGAAAAAATAACCCAAGTTCACAAGAACAGGCAACCTCGTTACAGGAATTGAACAATAAATGGTGCTTTGCTTAGAGGTGACCTGGAATAGAGACATTTATTAATGGATATATATTCTGGTGGCGGACAGACTATTTGAACAGGTGCATATTAATTTTAATCACCACCTTTGCTTCAGTGGCTTTTTGCGGCTTAGCTGACTACGCTACGCGAAGCAATAGCCATGTCTCGATGAGAATAGATGTGGGCTTGTGGAAAAAGAAAGGTTATGTGATTTGTGTACATGCCCGTATACACACGCATAGCGATAACTGTTATTTAGCCTTACAGGTTGTTCGGGCAAACGCTATTAGCGAGTAACTATTAAGACTGACACAGCACAGAACATCAGGCAGAGGCTGGCCAGACTGGTGCTGGGATTGCTACACGCACAAACAAAATAAAATATCCGTGTTTGGCCATACGATGTGTTTGAGTTGTCAGCACCTTTAAAGCCTGGTAGAGTAAATAAATGGGTGGTTGGTCTAGCATCACACCCTGACACCTTTGTCTTTCCCGTGCTGATTTTACACACCACACGAGGTTCTCATTTAAGGATCAATCAAGCTGAATGAAGGCAATTTCTGGTTAAGACAGCACTTACCAATGACGTAAACTAAGCACTCTTGACGTGTGTTCCGATTGAACCGCGAGTTATTCAGCACCACCGCGCCACATTTCTCGCTCCGCGTTCTGTGAGTTTTCTCGGGAACTGAATGGAGCAGCTCTTGTTTCACGTCCAGGACTCAAACCCAGGTCGCCTGGCTTCCTGGCGCATCGCGCATAAACAAACGGCACTCGAGTCATCCGCACGCATTCTCATCGCGCAGGCACGGTGCCAAGCAGCATCCTCTCGAGCTGAACGTCAGCTCCTAGAAGATATCTCAATTCGGAAATCCCAGGATTTGGATGGATGTCTCTTCACGAGACGGACGCCCAATGTACACACAACTCTCTCTCTCGCGCCAACACAGCTCTGCTGCCAAGCTAAGCAGGTGGTGCACAAATTACAGACATCATCGAGATCGTACGCCAGCGGTATTAATCTCAGTTTGTGGTGTACCACAGTACGAGGTTGCCAGCATACACACGTAGTAAAATGTTCTTCCGAAATGAAATTAAATCCGTCTTATCGAGGCGTTAAAATCAAATTGCGGTGACAGTGATGGCTGGTATTATATTTGTGTTGTTATTGTTTTTGCTTGGTTCCATCAGTCAAGTCAACCAGTTGTTGACTGTGCCCTGTGGTCTGCTGCTGAGCTTTACTGACTGGACATTGTGATGCCAGCGAGTTTTCATCCAATCTAAGCTCTAGGGGGCCATGGATGCTGCCAGTTTATCGATCGGTGACCCGAAACAGAATTATTTTTAGCGTGCGTTATCTTGTGCGCGCTCTTGCTTCTGCACTGGTTTACCTGGGAAAGCCTCCGGCGTCTGGAAACAGTTTGCCAGTAGGGTCCTACCGAGTTGTTGCAGGAGGGGACGATATTGTTGCACGTAATCCCAAGTGAGAAATGTTCAGGGACTCTTCTTCCGGCCGAGGAGCCCCTGAAGGGGCTTCACTCTCCACATAAACTTTTGAAACTTGGGAAGTAGTCGTCGGAATGTCTGGCAATAATGCCCATTCCAAAGTTTTTAAAATGTTTTTTTACACGACGGAAAATCTTTACACGCTGCACGCTGTGTTACTTAACTGCATGGCAGTTGTGTGACGTAGTTACATTTAAAGACTGAGTACAGTTAACATAAGTAGTGTTAGAATAATCTCATCTCATCTCATTATCTGAAACCGCTGAATCCTATATAGGGTCACGGTGAGCCGGAGCCTATCCCGGAAACACAGGGCGTAAGGCAGGAATACACCCGACGACGGGACGCCAGTTCACCGCCGGGCATTGCGGGACAATTTTAGTCTGCGAGCCAATCAACCTATCCAGGAGCATGCTTTTGGACTGTGGGAGAAAACCGGAGTACCCGGCGAAAACCCACGCGGACACGGGGAGAGCATGCAAACTCCACACAGAAAGGCACCCGAGCCGAGAGATTCGAACCCGGGACCTTCTTGCTGTGAGGCGTCAGCGCTAACCACTGGGCCACCGCGCCGCCCTGTTAGAATAATGTTGTTTCAAAATAAATAAATATATATCAGGATAATTTGTGCATCTCGGGCAATTGCTGAAATCTGAATCAAAATACAGACGCACGGATAAAAAAAAAGAGCAGGCAGCAGCGCTTTTTATAAAACTCTGCTCTGAAAAACAGCAGTAATCATTGTGGTATTTGTAAGATGTACTATTGCTTGGGACAGCTTTGCAAGCAGGTTTTCTGTAGAATTTCTGGTTGTAGTGGCAACTGATCTTGTGGAAACCAGTTTTAACATTAAGGGTAACTCGCTCCAAGAAACTGAGTGCAAAGGATTACAAACGAGGCACAGGATGGAACTGATAACAGAAAAGGCGTGATGGTGATGATCAAAAGGAATGGGTGCTCGGCAATGATGGCATCTCATCTCATTGTCAGAAACCTCCTAGTCTTGTACAGGGTCGCGGTGAGCCGGAGCCTATCCCGGCAGACACAGCGCGCAAGGCAGGGATATACCCACGATGGGACACCAGTCCATCACCGGGCACTGCGGGCAAGTTAGTCTGCAAGCCAATTAACCTACGCAGTAGCATGTTTTTCGGACTGTGGGAGGAAACCGGAGTGCCCGGCGAAAACCCACGCGGACACGGGGAGAGAACATGCAAACTGAACACAGAAAGGCACCCGAGCCGAGATTTGAACCCGGGGCTTCTTGCTGTGAGGCGACAGCGCTACCCACTGGGCCACCACCGTGCCGCCCACGAGTGCTGGGTACAGTGCGTAAATGTCAGTCGAGGGGAAACAAAGGCTGCGTGGCATTGTGATTTTTCACACTCGCTCATGTGCGTGCTTGCTGCCGTTGGTTAATTTGCTAACGGAACTTTCTCTCAGTATTTGCTGAAGGCTTACGCGAGGGAGCTTTTTCTCTTTTATGCAGACTGACAAACGAAACCTTGATTGTGGATCGGCTGAGAACCTATTTAGCCGAATTGTCTCCGAGATTACAGGGAAAATATGAATACACGCAATTTCTCAACGGGGTTAATATCCGAAAGCCAAACTTCTAAGTGAATAATAAACAATTAACGCAGTTAAATGTGAACTATAAAATATCAAAATAAATGAGGTAGAAGCGGTGACCAGAAGCAACTGTGCTTACATTTTTCGAGCGATGCACCCAATTTATCAAGGGGAGACTGAATTGAGAGAAAGCAAATGTTAATTCGTAGGGACCTGCTAGGTTTCTACCGGCACTTGAATCGTCGAAAGCCTGAATGAACATTGTAGGATTCTGGTATTAACCTGCCTATGAATGATGTGGCTCATTTTAGGATTTGAATGGTAAATCTGCCGAAAGCTCAGCCAGTTAAACTGGCTGGCCAGCCGGTTAAACGAGATGGCTTTCGAATGAAGATCTCGGGTGAAATGCTTTCGGAAACGATCTCTCTGTCAGGATAGGGGAAGGTGATCAGATTTAGTAGTGGGGTCGCGGTGATAAACATAGCGGTCCTCATTTATAATAAAGTGCAAGGTGAAAATAAAAACGAAAACACGTCTACAATCGTAGCGGTCTGGATTCGATTCCCGGCTATGAATAACGCCAGTGGCGAATCTCATCTCATCTTATTGTCAGAAACAGCTTAGTCCTGTACAGGATCTCGGTGAGCTGGAGCCTATCCCGACAGACAGAGGGCGCAAGGCAGGGATATATCACACTATGGGACGCCAGTCCATCACCGGGTACTGCGGGCAATTTAGTCTGCAAGCCAATTAACCAATACAGCAGTATGTTTTTTGGACTGTCGGAGGAAACCGGAGTGCCCGGCGAAAACCCACGCGGACACGGGGAGAACATGCAAACTCCACACAGAAAGGCACCTGAGCCGAGATTCAAACCCGGGACCTTCTTGCTGTGAGACGACAGCGCTACCCACTGGGCCACCGTGCCATCCCTGTGGCAAATGAATTCTGAAAATATTTTTGAGACGTCCCCTGGGTCTACTCAAGTCATAACGAGGACCTGTTTGAAAACCATCACTGGAGAGCGATAGGAAGGCTGGTGGAAATTGTATAACATTACTCACGGTCTGTGTTTACCAAAGAGAAATGTCTTCATTTTATCCCTGTAAAAAATAATCTGCACACTAATTTTATAATGAGGCATGCTTTAAACGGAGAATTTATCGGCTGTCAGTGTGTGTTCGTGGTTATGGGCAATTACAATTGAAGTGCCTGTATAGCTCAATGCCACGGGTCAATAATGTGGTTGGGATGTGGACATTTAACAAGAAATCAGCAGGTAATGCCTTTCTGCTCACAGCATTCTCGGCCGTGTCACCGTAGCGTTGCCACCTCCGAGGAACAACAACAGCGGGACATGCGTGAGAAATGTGATACTCGACAGCGCCGGAAGGAGGAGGTGAGATTGTTCAACGATGCAGCTGTGTCTCGTGGTGTACACTGTTACGCAGCTGACACGGCAGGGTGGTGAAGTGCCAACATCTGCGCGTCAGAGAAAAAAAAAGTCCTGCACGCGGCAGTTTGTGCCATTCGGTGTGAAGTTTGTATGTTCTCCCCTTCTCTGCGTGGATTTCCTCCGGTTTCCTCCGACAGATAAAGAATTCCCTCTAATTAATTATTTTACTGATAGCACATATAGGACGCAGTGTCTGACTCATGTTGGTGCCGGCTGACCTCATGACTGCCTTCCCCCTCTCCGCCTCTCTTTGTTTTTCTCGCTACGCCTCCTTGTGTCCGTGTCTCCTCCATGACGAGGCGCGTTACAAATTGTATTATTATTATTGTTTCCAAATGTCTCCGGAAGACTTTCAGATTTCCCAGAGCAGCGACTTATTATACAGCACGTTCGGGGCACATGAGGACAGGTCGCGTCTCCGAAACGACCTCTTCTTCTTGGTTTTTTGTTTGAGATTTTCTTTGAATCGTTGTTCTTAAGAGCACCCGCACGCGGAACCGGCCAGGGCATTAATGTCAGGATGCTGCGCTGGTGTTACCGCTATTGTTATCATTAATTATCTCCATCGTTTGCCTGATGCCCTTATCCAGGGCGACCTGATATTGTTTTCCCATGATCGTTTTATAGTTCCAAGTAGCATGAACAGGGAAATCCATGCATCCATCTATATGCCTACATAAATAATAATTTTTAAGGTAAGGGAAATGTGCAGAAACTTACGCTGAAAGCGTCTATGATTTTCAAATATTGCTCATAGTGCTAATGTTTAACAAATTGATTAATTAATCAACACAACCCCCTTTAACGTATATAGTTTTTACACGGAGGCCGTGAAACTGCCGAGAAGTGGAAATGCAGCAACTATTGCTGTTGATCTGTGCAGCGATTTGTGACCCTTGGGTGAAAAGTGCTCTAGAAATGCAAATATTATAATTATGAAATATTTGAATGTAATAATACATCGAAATAATGAATGTACATTTGTAGGAGACTAAAAGTGTTGGTCTTTCCAGTGTCAGTTATAAAAATCATAATAACGTGCTGCGCAAATTCCACACCTGGGCATGGAGGAGATGCAGCAGAGGGGGGCGGGGGAGGGGGCAGCCACGCGGTCGGCCGGCGCCAATTCGCCCGACACTGCTTCCGGTATATTTTAATGTTATCGGCCAATTAATGAAGGAGTGTTTTTTTTGGTTTTGCGAGGAAACCGGTGAATCCGGAGGAAACCCACTGAGAAGATGGGTGGGGGAATCACACACATCCTATGCAGAAAGACACCTGAGGCATGATTGGCACACCCCTCAAGCAGGACTGTCTTTCTGTGTCGCGCCGATTCTACCACTGAGCTACCACCTGCGTGGATTATGTTACAACAAGCCACCACGTTCGCACTCCGGCAGTGCATACACTAATATTATAACGATGCAGAGACGATCAGCATGGCCTCTGCCCAAGGACTCATCTCATCTCATTGTCAGAAACCGCTTAGTCCCGTACGGGGTCGCGGTGAGCCGGAGCCTATCCCGGCAGACACAGGGCGCAAGGCGGGGATATACTCACAATGGGACGCCAGTCCATCACCGGGCACTGGGGGCAATCTAGTCTGCAAGCCAATTATCCTATGCAGCAGCATGTTTTTGAACTGTGGGAGCAAACCGGAGTGCCCGGTGAAAACCCACGCAGACACAGGCAGAGAACATGCAAACTCCACACAGAAAGGCACCCGAGCCGAGATTCGAACCCAGGACCTTTTTGCTGTGAGGCGACAGCGCTACCCACTGGGCCACCGTGCCCAATGGGTAGCGCTGTCGCCTACGTGCAGACTCGTTTTCTTGTGAAAACTGGCAACGCCTTGTTGTGCCCTCCTCGAGTTGCCCGAGGATCGTCGCTCAGCTGAGACACCGGCGCACGACCGTGTGCCAAGGATACGGCTGTGGGTGGTGGCGAGATTGACTTATCTCGGTGCGACTCCCCCGTCTCCTCACGGCCCAGGTGGTGTCTGTAACAGTGCAGCGGGCGTACGCTGTGGATTGTGGGCGTTATCTATACTCCCCGCTCATTCCTTTGCTGTCAATCTCAAAGCCAGGGGAGGGTATCTCGAGCAACGCTCGCCCACGCTGCGACTCCTGCGTTTGTGCTCCCGCATGTCGGGTGGAGCGGTGGCGGTAGGGAGCGTTGGTGCAGCGGTGTGCGTGCGGCGATGCCAAGCGTACCCGGTGCCATGTGTACGCATTGCCACTAAGGCGAAAAAAGGGCGACCGCAGTGTTTTTCGACGCCTCTGAAGGCTCCAGCGAGACATCCGTGTTTGGCTTGTGTGGTGCGTGTGGCAGAGACGAGGCGAGCAAAGGGGGCCGCTGCCGCTCGTGCGCTGCCACCGAACCGCAAACCCTTCGGCGTACGAGTTCGATTCCCGGTGAAGGGCAACAACACTGTCTTCAACATCAAAATAGCTTCCGCTAGGTTGACACAGCCCTAAATTAACAAATAAATAGACAATTAAATACATAAAAAAATAAAGATAAACAGCTGCTACATAGATAAATAAATGCTGCTGTGGAATGTTAACGCAGGCAATAGGGAGACAAAGTGTCCAGGCATGGCTCGGAATAGACCTCCTCGTCATGCACCGTGAAAGTCTTATTAGATGCTCGCTAACAGCCCTTGGCCAAGCGGTCTGTTTATTTAACTGTGGGGGGGGGGAGGAGGTATTTGTCTTTGTGAGGCGTGAAGGCGCAGCAGTGGTTATCACATCGTGCTGTAATCCCACTGACCTGGCTTTGATTCGTAGCCATGAACAACACTGCCAAATGGTATCTAAGCTTGTCCTGGGTTAAACCCAAGGTCAATCTGAGTAACTGATGCGGTGTATAAATATCAACATTGGGGAGACAAAGGTGGCCAGGTGTGGTGCGAAGCCGCACCGCTCCCTTGCACGCGTCGTTAGTGGCTCGCCAAGGGACCCTGCAGTGTGGGTTTTTTTTTGGTTAAATGTGGGTTTCTGAGAGTGTGCGCGTTTGGTGGTTCGCGCCGTCCTGATCACACCGGATTAGCTCAGCGCGACCCCGACGGCCGTGGATTGAACCTCCTAGTATCGCACATCGGCAGCCTTGTGCGGGCGATTACCATCTGGTTGGTTTAATGGACCAATTGCCATCGGAACCGATCCTGCACCTCCCCCTGGTAGTAAGAGCAGAACTGAATGCCCGTAATTATTTACTCGTTTCACTGCTGGATGAAGATTCCTCCGTGACCGCGAATTGCTAACGCACGTGTGAACACACTTCCGTGCCTGTTATGATGCATGTTTGGGATTTGGGTTATATTTATTTTTGTCAAAAAAACACATTTGTCTGTTAAAAAGAGTTAGTCGTCTTGGGCAGGTTGCCACAGTTGGCCGAGAGACACACCGCTTATTAACGGCGTGCGTGCATTATTAGTTGAGGGGTTAATTTTATTTAATGTTTGTCGCTAGTTACGGTACTTTACCATTTGCAGCCTTTGTCAGCCTGTGTATCATTTATTTTATATCTTTACATATTTATTTCCCCCTAATCTAGTTCCGTGTGACGTTTTGTGACCTTTGGGTTACAGGCGCTTTAGAAATGTAAATTAATATTATTGGAAGGGATGGCAGCGCTTTGCGACCTTTTGGGTGAAAGGTCCTTTAAACATATAAAATATTATGAGAAGGGACGACGCATGCTGATCGAGACTAATGACCGAGCGGTGGTTGAGTGAAACACCACGCTCTTTGGAACCAACGCAGAGCGGTTGTAGTCGCCCACGTACGACAGCGGACACGCAGACGGGCCGAATCGCAAGCAACCGCGTCAGACAGATGTTTATTATCATTAGCGCAGAAAGTAGCCGGCGAGCTTGCAAGCTCTAGTTGCGGGATTCCTGCGACGCGACACCGCCGTCCGAACTGGCCGGCGTAGCGGCGCACGAAACCAAAGTGCAAGATGAGAAGTGGTGACGCCTTGCGGAGGAATCGTTCATCCAGCAGTAGATAGATCACCGTTGGCTGACGGTTGTGTACATCATGGTAACAATGCACGGCGCAGCGCGCCAAATAAATACCGAATCGCGTCCAGATTTCCTTGAACGGGGGCCTCCCATTCGTGCCGCGGCGAGAGAGATAGCGCCTGCGCTCATGTGCGGGGAGGGGCATTTGCTGCCTCGCTGCCAAAAAAAAAAGCGAAATGAACCGGGCTTTCACTTGAAGATAGAAGTTCGAGCTTGTTATCTCTGTCGGCAACCCGGCATCCTCCGTGTCAGCCACTGCCGCGCGGTTTGGTGTCAACGGGCAGGTCTCAGCGTGGGAATAGCTGCAGACCGATGCCTGCTGGGTTCATGAAGATTGGGAAAAGGCAGAGAGAGAGAGAGGGCAATGGGTGCTGTAGGTTTCGGGAGTGGAGGAGGAGACATGAATCGTGCCGCTCTTGCTGTGAAACAAAGTGAGCCTAAATTTAATTTGTTGCCTAAGTACTTTGGCAGCGGAAATGCAACACGATTTGCTGTGTTGGCTTTAAAATCCTTGCGACAAACTCATTAAATTCGTGCTTTACGGATGGACAATTTCAGTTATGTTCTGTTTACTCCTCGGATTTGGTTTATAATGGTGATTTATTTAGGTTATTTAGCCGAAATTAAAATACTCTACGAAGACACTGATGTAGTCTCTTTAATGATCGAGCCTGCATTCTCCCTGATGGAAATCCATGCCTTCCGTAATGACTTGTAATTTTCGTTCTGTTCCTCTTCCTTAAAATGATTGCCGCTTCGAACTCTCGGGTCAAACTTAAACATCGGTTGTGAGTTTGGATTCACGGGCTTATTTTCTAGCTAATTAAATGCAGATCAATCAGAACGCTCTGCTCCCTCTGCTCAGCGCTATGTCAGTCCTAACAGCTCTCACCTTTGCCACCGTGATAATCGGAATCCACGCATCGCCGGCGGTTCGGGATTCACCGCAGCAGCGTTTGGAGCCAGACTGGAGCCGTGCAGTCTTGGAATGCGAGCGTACTTCAAAGGAGTTCATTTTGTTCTGGTGTTTCTAGTGCTCCCACATCTGTGTGCAGCGCTTTGTGACCCTCGGGTGAAAAGCGCTATAGAAATGCAAATATAATTATATATATATAAAAAAACTGAAGTCAGGAGGGGCAAAGGAGGCATCCGGGAGTATTGATCAGACTCTAAACAATGCACAACGAGCAGCACGGTGGCACAGCGAGAAGCGCTACCACCTCAGCACGGAGGGCATTGGTTCGATTCACCGTTCGGATGACGCTGCGTCGATTTTCGCCGGGTCCTCCGGTTTCCTCCCGTAGTTCAAACTCATGCTTCTGCCTCTGTTAATTGGCCCTGACTAAATTGGCCCTGACTAAATTGGCCCTGACTAAATTGGCCCTGACTAAATTGGCCCTGACTAAATTGGCCCTGACTAAATTGCCCATTGTTCCCTGCGGTGGATTGGCATTGTATCCTGGGTATAGCCCCACTTTGAATCCTGTGTCTGCCGGGACAGGCTCTGGTGCACCCCATATAGGACAAAGCGAGTTCTGATAATTAAGGAATAGAATGACGATCTGATCCGCTTTTGTCCATCGACTCTCACCCCTTGTACGTCTGCGATGCTTGTTTATTCATCGTACTGCTCATGCATTGCACGATGTCCAGTCCCGTCTAAGTATTGTAGTCGGTCTGCATACTGCAGATATTTCGTGTTTGCAAATAACTTGACCGTAGGGAGCCGTGCCCCCCTCTCCTCTTCCCCCCCCCCTCCACCATCCTCTACGATACAGGGCAGCATCCCTGGTATCATCGGTTGGGTTCTCATCAGCGGTCGCCCCTTCCGTGAGCTCTGCAGGCCAGACGTGCCGCAGGTGTTGGGGTTGAAGGACCCTAATGAGGGCTTCGTGACTGTACAGGAGGCAAGGTAGAGGAGCTGCCTGGCGTGAAGGAAGCTCCTTGTCGATTGCGACATGGCCTTCAATTCGTATCCATTGACCGAATTCCGTCTATCGCTCTCCACCGCGTCCTTTGCTTCTGAGTGTTTTGTTCACCTGGCTCACTGGGAGTCGCGGGACACTTTTGGTCTGCCAGCGAGTGTTTGTAATTCTGTTAAAAATTAATAAATCATCGCAATAATAGTAGGACGAGGAAACGATGAGGAAAAGGTAGCGATAGACATCAACACTGGGTTTTGAGGTCGTGCTTTTGAGCCAAGCGATGTGCTTTCATGACAGAAATGCTCACAACGAAATCCCCGAACCGTAGAGGCAGCTATCGTGCATCGTGACGAATAATAGGTGGTTCAAGAAAATAATTTATCAGAGAGCTCGTCTCGTAATCCTTTATAAAACATCTTGTGTGTGTGTGTGTGTCACTCATCGCTGCCTACGCTTTTCCGGTTTTGCTGCACAGCTGTCTGATGTACAGCACATTGATGAGAACGTGTCGGACGGCATGGTGTGCGACACTTGGCTCTGCCTCATGTGAGTTTCTGCAGAAGCTGCTTCACGAAGAAGCTCCTTTCTTGTTGAAACGCGTGGAACAAACCGTCGACAATCGTACCGAGCATCAGTACGAGCAGGAAACACTTCGGGGGAGCTGTTGACTGCATCGTTTCCAGTTTCTCCCACAGAATTGGAGGATGCAGACGGACGGCACAATCCGCTTAAGTCCCATTTGACACACTGTTCACTTGACTCATTGCACTGCGCGGGCGGGCGGGCGGGCGGGCGTGCTTGCCGCGTGAACACTTTAGCTTTCCACGTTTCCCATAGCTTTCTTCCAGCTGCTATCAAACCGTTTCGTATATTGACTAACAAAGTGGTGAGCATCGTGGCTATAAAGCCTGTGTTCTTTTTAGTTTCTGGGCACAGCGGGGGCCTGCTACAGACCTTCTGTCATTTTGGGGTTTTGCTGTTGTGGCGGAGGTTTTAATCCCAGAGCTCTCCGCGATGCTCGGGAGAGAGAGAGAGAGAGGAGCGCGAGATACCCGCCTCCGGCACACACATGGCAACACTCGTGCTGATTATGGGCCTCTGACCAGCTTGAATACAAAAGAGCCAATCTATTACAAGCAGAAAGGCGACCCGCCCGTTTAACTGCGATGGCTCATAATGCCACGATTCACATGCAAGGCACATCCTCTATTCATGTAAGATTAGCAAATATCACTTGATAAGATATATAGGACCAGGGTTCTCTACCACAATTTGATACCGTCAATTTTTATTTTTACGTATCCAACGCGCTAACCTCGATGTCGCCGTCACTTCTGTCAGCGCCGCCACCGTGCGTAAAGGGACAAGTTCGACTCCTCCTGCTGCTACTGCTACTGCCGCCTGTAAATTGGATCCGAAGAACCCTACGGGGAGATCATTTTCACCGTGTGATTCAGGACCTGACGGTTTCAAGTTGCGAAAGTGAATTATAATTTGCCGCTAAAATTGTTTTAAAATAGCAGCTGTCAGTGTGTAACAGACTTTGAGGTGGGTCTTCCGTGCAACAGGGAGGCGAAGTGGAAATCTCGGATGATTAATTAAAAGGCGTCTTCATTGACGTAAATAACTTGCGCTTTACTATATCGTATCGTGAAAAGGTCGTGTGAGATTAGACGAGATTAAACCGGCACGACCCGCCGAATCTCAAGGATACGAATTACGCCCGTCCCTATGCGCGCGGCTTGCATGATGGCACAACATGTCAGATATCCGGGCCACTACAATTTTTACCGGATCGGCGGGAGGATTTGAATGTTACCTGGTGATGACGGCTGTAATAATGGCCCCACGGATGTACTACGCTAGCGTGCGGTGCCCCCAAGGAACAAACACACAGCTCAGTGCGCCACACTCGTCCGCGTCGTGGGTCATTTTTTTTTTAATCTGGAGAAGAACATACGATTTAGCGAAGACAAAGCACGGACGATTTCGTCCGCAGACCTCCGGATAAGCATCCCCCTGATGAGACGATGCAACGGACCGAGAGATAAATACGTAGTCAAATATTCCGTCGACTCCTGAAACAATGATTTAAATATTTCGATCGATCCCGCGATCGAAGTGGTGACCTGCGCAAGGGTGTTAATGCGATCGTATGGATTGATCCAGTGGCCGTTTCTTCAGCGGGATGCTCGCATAGAACGAGCGTTGCCCAGTGTACAGTGCGGTTGGCGAGGTGCTCAATAAGATAGCGGGGACATTAAAAGTCGCATATTATATATCGACGATCGCTCCGCTATGAAGAAGAAACATACAAGTTCATCTATTTTATATGTCTCCTTTCTTTAGAGGGCACTGCTTATTGCTGAATAGGTAGACGTTTGTTACGTGAGCTTATTCACAATTGCCAATGTGATATCGTAAAAAATTTGTTTCACACGGTAGGATGGATTTTAAGAAATACTTGAATATTGCAGTTCTACTGGGGTTTTCCGTTCACTTTCGCTTCGCAAATTTCTAAAAAGAATTATGCAGCATTGGGGAGTTAGAATTTTCATCCCAGTTGACTGGGGACCAATATAACATTATGATCCTTTCCGTTTTATGTTGGAGCTGTCATTGATTTTTTTCCTGAGATATATATACACACGTGCATCTACATATATGGACACACGCAGTGAAAATTATTACATCGCCAAATCACGATCAAAATGTGAACGTTGCCAAAACCACTTTTGATTGCATTCTGCATTTCGCGATCTTGTAAAATGTCAATAAATGTTTAAAATAAAAACATCTTTTCTGGGCAATATTTCTGTTTTGCACTTGATGCGTGTTGTCACACACGCGAACGTGTAGTCACATCCCAACAGAGCCCCGTAGACCATTGAGATACTGTCATCACAGTTAGCGAGCACCTATGAAGTCCGGTAAGGAACATAAGGGGTGGAAGGTCAACACGATACCCGGCCGCTTTTGTCTTTCTAGCAACGACATACGCAAATCGCGGCAGATACTAATTTTAGTTGACCTATGGGAGCCACGGGATCTGTTCACATAATCGTCACCGGTGTTGGCCGTGAGTGGGAATCGAACTCGGGTGGCTGCGTTCGTAGCGCAGCACCAAACAACTGCACTACCACCCTCCTCCACACGTAGACGAAGTTCCCCCGTCTCGCCTTAACAGACTCTACGGTCAAGTGCTGTTAGCGAGCTCCTCCACGCACACAGGCGCGCACGCACGCCCGTACAAAGAAGATAGACGGTGGGATCTCAATCTATTGTCGGTCTCTTCTCGTCAGCCCTTTAAATATAAACCTTAGCGCGCGTGCAATGATTTCTGCGGAGCAGCGGCGCAAATGTCATCACTTGGGTTTGAATACTAAGCGTGTCAGTTCATGTCCAATGTCACGCAACCCCCCCCCTTCCCTCCCTCCCAGCCTTAGAATTGCAAATCCTCCTTTTGCTGGGACTTGGAATCCATCCACACACGGAGCTGGTGCAGAACGATTGGCAAACAAATTAATTCAACGTCGCTCGTTAACCAAATAGTTCCGTTTGCACGATGTTTAAAAGGAGAATAATAACAACAACAACAACAAAAAGACGGAATATTTTAAGCCGTGTTTCGTGTTTCGTATCGCGCGAGTTGCAAGCGGCGACGTCTTGCGTCGTCGCGAGCGGCAGCGATTCCTTGTTTACATCTGATCCGCAGTTTGCTGATGCGACGCCGCGTGGCGTTTAGCGTTCGCGCCTGGCGGGCTCTGTTGCTGGCAATTAATAAATGATTATCGTGCAACAACAACAACGATCATAGTAACTCGAGTAATTTACAGTTAAAGGTGCAGCGTTTCTAGTTCCATTAAAATATTGCGGCATAGCGGTGCGGTGACTAGCGTTGCTGCCTCACAGGAATATCCTCCCGGGTTTGATTCCTGGCTCTGGTAGCTTTCTGCTTGGAGTTTGCATGTTCTCCCTGTGCTCATGTGGTTTTCGCTGGGTACTCTGGTTTCCTACCACAGTCCAAATACATGCTGCAGCTGAGGTTTATCGTCCTGACTAAATTGGCGCCGGTGCCCTGAGATGTAATTTGCTTACACCTGCTTACACGCGCTGGACAACTGTTAAAAAGAGATTTGTGGATCAACGCTTCTTTAAAACTTAAATACTACCTGCCCGACTGTGCGAGACGGCCAAGGCTATGATAAAATCTCTAGAGTATTTGAAGACACCGCGAGACACCGCGAGACACCGCGAGAGGACGAGACACACTGCGTGGTTCTCAGCTGCGGCGCACCATGGTGTTGTGGTGAGGCGTGCGCACCTCCTCCCCCTGGCTGTCGGGAAAGCCACGGCGAGTGCGTCCACACTCGTCGAATTCATCTTCATCGCCATCCCACACGGGCACGTGTCTGTTTCACAACTGCCAGTTGAATTGGCGCATGGAGGTGTTGACGGTGGGTGAGATGCAGGGCTACAGAGAGAAGGGCTCCGCTACCATACATCATCATCTCATGATCTCATTGTCAGAAACCGCTCAGTCCTGTACAGGGTCGTGGTGAGCCGGAGCCTATCCCGGCAGACACAGGGCGCAAGGCAGGGATATACCCACGATGGGGCGCCAGTCCATCACCGGGCACTGAGGGCAATTTAGTCTGCAAGCCAATTAACCTATGCAGCAACATGTTTTTTGGACTGTGGGAGGAAACCGGAGTGCCCGGCGAAAACCCATGCAGAGTCGGCGAGAGCGAGAACACACAAACTCTGCACAGAAAGGCACCCGAGCCGGGAATCGAACCCGGGTACTTCTTGCTGTGCGGATACAGCGCCACCCACTGCGCCACCGGGCCGAACAAACGTACAAAAGTCTCGGTCCATAACTTCTGGCTACATGCAATGCCACGCGAGGCCTCCCGCAATACGGTTTCGTGGGCCCTTGAAACATCGCAAAGCCCACGACACCTATCAAAATAATCCTGACCACACTGTCCTATAAACGTGGAGATGAGGGTATGACGGAGAGGTATCGTTTGGTGTGGGGGGGGGGGGTTGCGACTGGGAGAGCAAAGGCTGTGTGGAAGGTTTTGGGTGAATGCGGCGACAGTTAAAGAATCGCTTTGTATCGATGACCTTTCAGGCTGCTCGACTGATCAAGGCTGACACGCTACACCCCGTAATTGCGTGCATGTAATTAGGGAGAGCATATGGCAGCCATTATAATCACATTTGCCGCGCTACAATAATTCACTTTATTAAAAGGCTGCCTTTCCAATTCCCCACTCTTCCACTAAAGATTCGTCTGATTTACTTTTCGCTATCCTCCCGCTACACTTTCCACAATGGTCGGTTGTTATAGTAATAGTCTGTCCCCCCCCCCGCCCCCCACCCGTTCTGTACATAAAGGCGCCAATCTCACAACTCTAATGGAATCAAATTATCATGGTAAGTGTGTGGATGCTTTCTCCGTCTTGAAATAGGTAAATCTATGCATTTCGCAGTGCGTTTAACAATGCCCGTATTTCCCGTAATGGCAGAGTGCAGGCAGAGTAGACACGTGTTGCAGCGTTGGCGATTCAGCGTGTAATGTAGGTCAGGGCGTCATGTCTGATGAGTTATAGAAAGCGGGACATATCTCGAGTGGGGGGCAGGGGTTGGTGTCGTTATGCAACTGAAAAAACAACTTTCAATGTTAACAGAGACTCGTGCTTTTCCCTGAACAGCTAACTTAAAGACGTGACGACTGAAATGAATGATAAGGACAGTTGGCAACGCTATCTGCATGACTGGCTTCAAACTTCTAGTCAGTCTTTCTACCCTCATCTCATCATCGAATTGTCAGAACCGCTTAATCCTGTACAAAGTGGCGGTGAGCCGGAGCCTATCTCGGCAGACACAGACCGCAAGGCAGGGATATACCCATGATGAGACGCCAGTCCATCACCGGGCACTGAGGTCAATTTAGTCTGCAAGCCAATTAACCTATCTATGCAGCTGCATGTTTTTGGACTGTGGGAGGAAACCGGAGTGGTGGCGAAAACCCACGCGGACACGGGGAGAGAACATGCAAACTCCACACAGAAAGGCACTCGAGCCGAGATTCGAACCCGGGACCTTCTTGCTGTGAGGCAACAGCGCTACCCACTGGGCCACCGTGCCGCCTCTCCCCCGATCACGATTACTGGAAAGCAGACCCGGGCCAGGGGTCTTAATAGAAACGGCTGGCACGGCTCATTTCTGGTCCCAGTATATAGGCATCCTCGCCCTGGACACCCGCTTTCAAAAGAAACCACAAAAAAAACAATACTATTGTTGCTGATTTTCCGTTCTAATGCCGTTCTTGTAGACGTGCCGTTCTCTCCGCAGCTCTGTGCTGCGCTTTGTGACCCTCGGATGAAAAGCGCTCTCTAAATGCAATTATTATGATAGGTTACGACCCTCTCTACAGCTACAGATCGTGTTGGGGGGCACCTTACTCCAGACGAGTCGGGCTTTTGATCACTTTATAGCCGAGCGTAAATTACGAGCGTGATGTTAACCGTTATTTGTTTAAAGATTTTACTTGCAAGGATAAATGGGACACTAATTTCACTCGTTTGCAAAAACCGTGGCCTTCTTTATGACCGAGTTGCTTTTAAGGTGGTATTTCTCTGTGCAGTATTGATGCAGGGATCTTCCTGTCATGCTGTGCAGGAATGCTTCAATGCTGAGGTTTATTAGGAGCAATGAGATGCCCTCTGTGGGCGGCACGGTGGAGCAGTTCGTAGCGCTGCTGCGTCACAGCAAGAGGCCCCTGGGTTCGATTCCCAGCTCTGGTGCTCTTCT
The DNA here is from genome assembly GCA_036362905.1 of Mordacia mordax. Taxonomy (NCBI): domain Eukaryota; kingdom Metazoa; phylum Chordata; class Hyperoartia; order Petromyzontiformes; family Petromyzontidae; genus Mordacia; species Mordacia mordax. Next base: position 6,577,687 of record JAZEWT010000019.1, on the reverse strand, counting down.
GGGTGGCACTTGCATTTTCTCGCGATGTCTGCGTGGGTTTCCGCCAGACACTCCGGTTTCCTCCCACTCTGCAAACAGATGCTGCTGCCTTGGTTGATTGATTGGTCTGACCAAGGTTGCTCTCGGTGCCCTGTGATAGGACTGGCATCCTATCATTGGTACAGCCCCGCCTTGTGTCCTGTGTGTGCCAGGATAGGCTCCAGCTCCCAGCGACTCTGTACAGGATTAGGTTTGGACTGATCATCATGATGATGATCAGAAGCCCTTTGACGGAGGTGGCTCAGAGATCAGAGCACTGAGTCAGTACTGCTGAGATTTGGATTTGTGACCCTATATAGGATTAAGCGGTTTCAGATAATGAGATGAGATGAGACTACTCAACCTATATTTAAACATTGATCTCAAGTTTTCCTGCTCTCTCTCGCTCTCTTTCACGACGTTTCGCCTCCCACATTGGAGGCATTATCAGGCTTAAACGCGGAGGCTGAGACGTTCCGAAGGACATTCGACAAGGGCTATCCCAAAAGAACCGGTATTAAAATCAAGCCTTATCACACGTCGACAACCTACATCAGTTCATTGGTCTCAAGTGCAGTCCATGTTTCCAGCCCGGTCTGAAAGAAAAGCCGAGTGATGTGATATTTTGATTTTTAATCATTTCACGTGCTGCTCGCGAGCAGAAGGTTTCACTGCTCGGCGAGAGTCGGGGTGAGTTGTGTTTCTTGACCTCATCACAATGCCAATGGGACAACTCGATTAGAATTGGGGACATAGAGAATTAATGTGAACTCTGGGAATGCACAAATAAAGCCCGCTAATGATTGGTGTTCCGTAATGTACGAGTGTCGCTGCGCTCATGGTTTATATTGAGTAATTAATGTATAGCAATTGATCAATATCAATTTGGAGCTCGATAAATTATCAAAGTGAACATTTTCCGTATTAAAAATATGTGATAGAGTACTGTAGCATGCATTTTCAGACAAATGGTTATATAGCTTGTGAAAATATAACGCCTTTTCCCTACCATATGCAAGTTAATCTCACACTTTTTTAAAGCAGTAACATATTAAACAAACGTAAAAGGATCAATCATCGTCACAAAATCAGTGCCTCTGACTTGTGGCGTTTCATTAACCTTGACTATTAATTCAATCGCTGGGAGGGCATATGATTGATCAGAGATGTACCATTCGCTTGGGCTTCAGTGCATCTCAAGCAAGTTACAGCGGCGAGATAGAAACGTTCTTGTGCAGTCCACGTAAGCCTATAGGTCAATGACATAGGTCTGGGAGGCTATGTGGTGATAACATCCGCACTTCACAGCGAGAAGGTCCTGCCTGAGGCAGTTCGAGTTTGCCTTGGGCGCCATTCTCTGCGGAGTTTGTGTGTTCTCCTCCTGTTCGGAGTGGGTGTTTCTCCGCTTTTTCCGTTTTCCTCCCCAATGACAAAAAAAACCTCATTGATTAATTGGCCGATAACATTTTAATATATAGAGACGCAATAACCGCCGGATTGGCGCCGGGTGACTGCGTGGATGACTTTTCCCTACATCTCTACGGTTTATTACATCGCCTGGAGACCTCTGGGTGAAAGGCACTCCTATAAACTGTGATAAATCACAACTATGCCAATGTAATGAAGTAATTATTATTTCTGTTGCATTATGTTTTATTTTCAATGAGAATGATGATTGGCATGGAGGGGCCCAAATGGTGAACTGGGGAATGAAGTTGACTGATAAGAATAAAAGTATAATTCATAGCGGGAACAGCAGATAGCAGTGTATTTGCACGAGGAGCAGATTCAGAGGCAAGAAGTCTGGCGGACAATCTCTTCAAAAATTTCAAAGGCATCTCAGACACTGCTGTCCTGAACAGATTCATTGTTGGAAGCGGCAAAGGTGCATTGCAAAGGGCGGAATTATTTGCAGGTAAAAGCGAGATTGGCAATTGTTTCATCTCATTGTCAGAAACCGCTTAGTCCTGTACAGGGTCGTGGTGAGCCGGAGCCTATCCCGGCAGACACAGGGCGCAAGGTAGGGTTATACCCACGATAGGACGCCAGTCCATCACCGGGCACTGCGGGCAAATTAGTCTGCAAGCCAATTAACCTATGCAGCAGCATGTTTTTTGGACTGTGGGAGGAAACTGGAGTGCCCGGCGAAAACACACGCGGACACGGGGAGAACATGCAAACTCCACACAGAAAGGCACCCGAGCCGAGATTCGAACCCGGGACCTTCTTGCTGTGAGGCGACAGCGCTACCCACTGGGCCATCGTGCCGCCCTCAGATTTGGCATTTTTTCCCTCCCCAATCTGTTCTTTCGGGATAGCCGTGACGCGCACTGCCGCGTCACGGCTATCCTTCGTGAAAGCAATTCTCGCTCATTGAGCCGTAAGAACCTGCATCGGTACAAATCCGAGATTGTTAACATAAATGTAGTGACAAAGCTATTACTGTAGAAATTACATCTTGTGGACATTTTAATAACGTTACTTTACTTTCAGCAATTATTCAATCTCTCATATTGGTCATAATTAGCCAGGGGGCGCTGTCACTGAATGGCTTAATCGCAGCTGGGCTTTTTAGTTGAGATCTTGGCAGGGGGTTGTTGCCTGATCAGTCGCAGGCTTTGAGATTGGCATAATGAGGGGCCTCGCTTCGTTGAAATTGACATAGTGCTAAAAATAAACCGATTAGAGAGTCAAATATTAAAACAAGTATCATAATGTTCAAATGTGAATGTTCAAGTCGTGGGGTTGGTGGCAGCAGAAGCCATTATTGTAGTGCTCTACTTTAACGCTCGAACGTATCTCGTCACGACCCACATCCAGCAGTCGATTGACACCGGGGGCTGTCCGTGACATTCATTCCCTTTCTAGTGCTCGCTTCATTCTGCTCAGGATCGCGGTGAAGCTGGAGGCTATCCCGGCAGACATAGGGCGCAATACTGTGCTATGCCTACGATGAGCTGCCAATGTTTCACAGGGCACCTGGGGAAACTTAGCCAGCTGGTCAGTTTACCTCAACAGCACCAGCGGCAGCGAGTCTTTGGACTGTGGGAGGAAAACGACATACCGGCGAACCCCCCCCCCCCACGTACAAAGGCGGCACCCGAGCGGGTAACAGAACCCAGCACCTTCTTGCAGTGCTGGGGGCCGTACACCAAATACGAATGCAAACTCGAGTCAGAGTGCGGTATTTTTACCCGCTTTTATTTTAACTTGCATTGGTTGATTTTTGTAATGGTTAGAATCTTTGAGCACAAAATTAAAGCATTTGCGATAAAGCTGGAGAGCTGAAAATTTGCACGCAGGCATAACTCGGATGACAATGCAATCAAGTGAAAAAAAAAGTTTGAAGACCGGTGACAAGCCGATCCTGGGCCCGCCATAGAAACGATCCTTTCTCTGTTACGGATCATAGCGAGCGGGCGCTGCGGGGGGAGGGGCGCGCGGGGAGGGCGGGCGGCTCCGATTGGTGGGACTCGGGGGCTCGTTGGGCGAGCCGCCTGATTGGCCATGCAGCGAGCGACGAAGTTTAAACCACTAATACAAAAATAGAAAATAAAATAGGATAAAAAAATCTAAGGATAGAGACTAAACGCGGGTGGCCAAACACTGACCGTATAAGACTACAATAATCTCATCTCATTGTCAGAAACCGCTAAGTCCTGTACAGGCTCGCGGTGAGCCAGAGCCTATCCCGGCAAACACAGGACGAAAGGCAGGGATATACCGACGATGGGACGCCAGTCCATCACCGGGCATTGCGGGCAATTTAGTCTGAAAGCCAATTAACCTATGCAGCAGCATGTTTTTTGGACTGTGGGAAGAAACCGGAGTGCCCGGCGAAAACCCACGCGGACACGGGGAGAGAACTCGCAAACTCTACACAGAAAAGCACCCGAGCCGAGATTCGAACTTGGGACCTTCTTGCTGTGAGGCGACAGCGCTAACCATTGGGCAACCTTACCGCCCGACTACAAAAATATTTTCGTTAAATGAATACCTTTAGAGCGGCGCGGTGGCGCAGTGGTTAGCGCTGACGCCTCACAGCAAGAAGGTCTCGGGTTCGAGTCTCTCGGCTCGGGTGCCTTTCTGTGTGGAGTTTGCATGCT
>JAZEWT010000019.1:6558330-6572317 GCA_036362905.1 Mordacia mordax | reverse complement strand
GGCTTTTGCAAACTGGACACATTGTAAAATGTGTCTATTTTGGTGTTTGGGATCTTAACACCTGCATAATCGCCAGATACGGTAAAAGCTGTTGTAATCTTAAATCAAGAGTCGTTATCGTATGGACAGACTCTCCCCCCTACCACTGTAATGTTATGCAAAGTGAGCCAGAAACAACTTTCTGAGAGATGTTATTCATAAATATTTGCACGTCTCGAGAGCCTTTCACCCGAGGGTCACAAAGCGCTGCACAGAGTTGTGGAGAGAACGGCGTGTCAACAACAACATCAGTGTAGCTCAATTGAAACTAAAATGATGACTATAAATCACTGAAGCACATAAAATAACAGATAAAAATTATCGTTAAACAAATGAGGGAGGGAATAAATGTTCCTGAGCAGGCGCAGGTAAACAGCGAGCCATCATCAAAGCACAACGACACTGAGAAGCAAACGTAAAAGATTGTCAAGTATTTATGGTTTATCCCGTGTTTCCACCTGTGGCTCGGGGTTCGAGATACAGGAAGAGATGAGGACCCCCTCGCCGCACATTTGAGCCGCAGATCGCTCTGTTGACAGTCGGCAGGTCCCGTGTGGTGTGGGCGCTCCAAACCTGTTCACGACGTCTGGCCATTGTGGAGGAGTAGGTCACGATACCTCGCCAGATTCTGCTCGACTGAGAGCATCGCGTATTGGAGGTCCGTCTGCCAGCAATGGCGTGAACGAGCAATTGTAGGGCTGCATCTTTTCACTTTTACTGCAAGAGATCGAGCGTTTGGTGAGGACGCGCTTCTGCTGACAGCTTGCTTCGATGAGTAGGTGTTTTTTTTTTAAACGCGTGAGCGCTCGCTTAATTCTGAAATATTCACTCCCAGGCACCGAGACTGAACGAAATTAACACAGCCGTGGGACAAATTAAATAACATCTTGGCATGCCTGTGTGGGAATCTGAAATGATGCACACGATGCCATCTGCGTTAATAACAGCATGAGTCTAGTATCGTACCCCGTTACTGTTCTCATCTCATCTCATTGTCAGAAACCGCTTAGTCCTGTTCAGGGTCGCGGTGAGCCGGAGCCTATCCCGGCACACAGGGCGCAAGGCATGGATATACCCACGATCGGACGCCAGTCCATCACCGGGCACTGCGGAGCCTATCCCGGCAGACACAGGGCGCAAGGCAGGGATATACCCACGATGGGACGCCAGTCCATCACCGGGTACTGCGGACAATTTAGTCTCTAAGCCAATTAACCTATGCAGCAGCATGTTTTTTGGGGGGGAATGTGGGATGAAACCGGAGTGCCCGGCGAAAAACCACGCGGACACGGGGAGAACATTCAAACTCCACACAAAAAGGTACCCGAGCCGAGATTTGAACCCGGGGCCTTCTTGCTGTGAGGCGACAGCGCTACCCACTGGGCCACCGTGCCGCCCCCCGTTACTTTTGACATAAGTAATGCGGTAGAGCAGTAGCACAGTGGTGAGTGCATTGCACTGCAAACCACACGACTCGAGTTCTCTTCCCGGCTAACATCAGCGGAGAGTGACGCCTGAGGATGCCTCTAACGTGTGAAGCGACACGTCGTGATGGGGGGAGAGGGAGCGATCGACGCGGCTCTCTCTCGAGAGCAGCTTTTCGAAGCAATCATCAGTGACATATGAACCAATAATCTGGGACGTTCTATTTCACCGGACCATCGATTCGTGTGGTAGAAATTGCAAAGCAAACCCGATAACCGACACAGCACTCGGAGGCCATCATCCAGCAGTGGATGGACAAAGAGCTCTAAGTCAGAGATTCTCAGCCTCTTGCAGCACCTCAAGGTCCATTTGGCCCTCTCGGGTCTCGTATCCCATGAGGTAGCGCTCGCGGCCCACTGATGATTCGCGACGAATCAGTTGAAAACGGCAGCTCTAAATTATTTTAGTGAGCTTAAATTGCCGAGTGTTATTTTTTATGATCACGTCGTAGCAGCAAGAAATCACGAAGAGAATATTCCCGCATTGGTTCAAACAAGGTTGACTCGCGACCGTGACACGCAATGTGTAAACAGCTCACGAGTTTGCTTGCACTGCACCAATGCTGCTGAAAATGTCGTACTCCCAGAAGCCTGTGTGGCGACTGGTAGGTCGCGTAACTAATACTTTTAAATGTTTATGCGGGGGGGGGGGACAGATATGTGAAGGAGGTATATTGTGCGCTTATTTACTTTGTTACATAACGGATAACTTTGCTCCAGGCCAAAAACAGAGCCCTCTAGAAAGTAGTGGAGAGGCAAGGATTTGCCTCCCACGGTGATCGAGTGTATTTCAATGATTCACGCTCCACCATTTGACTTCATTGCATTACCGTAGTGGTGAATTCATGGGACTGTCTCCGCCTAGTGGCGGCAGGCTTGGCGTTAACCCATTAAATACATGGTGAGCACGTTGAAACGCATCGATCCTTGCACGGATGATTTAACGCACTTATCACGGGCATTGGAAATAATATTAATCAATGAATCACTGCAGTGTCATTCCTCCGTTACGCGTAGTTCGTTAACGGTTTTTTTGTTAATCGTGGAGGGTTAATCGCCGCGTCAGTGGTTTCAAGGGAGAGCTGAGCGAAAGATGGAGCGACGTTCCTCGCCACCTCTCGCGAGCGCGACGTTGTCGCGTCGGGATGTGATGACCCTCTTACAATGTTAATAGTGTCCCATAAATAACGCGCCACGCTTAAACGAAGCGGCTTCGCGTTGATTCGCGGGCGGCAGCCGGAGACAGTAATCGGGCCGCTTGGCTGTGCTTTCGCGATGCGTTTGAACCGCCTGTGCCTTCCCTCGCGCTGCATAAGCGACGCGGTCGCTCCGATCCGGATGGATCCCTCTTTACTCAACCCATCTCCCGCATTCGTGCTGTCAGCGAGAAACGCCACCTAAGTGTTGTTTGTTTTATTTTATATATATATATATTTCAAGATCGCCCTCATTTTGACCCAGCCGTCCTCACAAATGCGGGAAATTTTCTCAGAACCGTGAAATATTTAAAATGCCCGCTTTTTTGGTGTGTGCGTGTGTGCCAATTGCGCAGAGGTACTCCGCATTTCTCTCCGGATTGTGAGACGATCTTCTAGGAATACATACACGCGTCCCAGCCGTTTGTTTTCAAAGGTGACTGCCCCTACCAGCACCAGAGTAATAAGGGAGCGAATAGAATTGGTTTTCAGGACGCGCGGTAAACACTGAACCCCAGTTACCCGGTGCTCTTTGTGGCTGATTCCTCTCGGCGCTCACTGTTGGACTGGACTCAGCAAGGCTGTGTGTCCTCCTCACCCCCCCCCCTCCCCAATTCACCAACCCGATCCCCTTCTGCCTGGCTCAGCACACTCCCTTTGCACTCTCCTCCTCTCACATCCCCATCTTGTCACCGCGGTGGGAAGGCCGTGAGGGCCACCGCGTGACCTCAATCTCACAGTGTTGCTCTGTGTGCCATGTTTCCTGCTTTCGTGTCTCCGCCTGTCAGCCCATATGCCACCCTCTTGCCTCAAGTCTGTTCGGGTGACCCCCATTGCTTTAAAACAGTGTGCACACGAGCGTTAGATGAAAAACACGTTGCCTGTGTTTTGCAACGGGCAATGCCAAAACTCCGGTTACGATCTATGAATTGATGTGAATATGTTAACTCCCCTCGTTCAGAGAACAAACCCAGCTCGCACCGTGCGCTGTTATTGAGTGCGCAATATATGTTCGTGTGTTTGTTTTCATTTGTTATCCTGTGACATTGATTCCATATCTTTAAAAAATATTTTTTATTGAAACGCTACTTAACTGTTTTGCTGGGGCTTGATGTAACTGTTTCGTCATCATCCTTTCCCTACTTTTTCATGAAGAAAATAAACCCCACGTGCATTTCGCACACAATCATAAATACAATTAATAACGCGTGGTATACATCCATTCAATTTCGAAGGTATTAAGATACGTACGGCTGCTTGCAAGGGAGGTGGGGGACAAGCCCCATGGTCAAGTGGCACAACCCCACTGGACAGTCTCTATTATGCACAGGTGTAGGTTTTCACGGCTCGATGAATGATGATTAAAGCTGCTCTTTCGGGATAGCCGCGTCGATCGCTGCTCCTCTCTCCTTCGCGGCGTTTCGCTGCCCACGTTGCAGGCATCCCCAGGCGAGGGAGGCGAAACGTAGCGATGGAGAGAGGAGGAGCGATCGACGCTGCTATCCCGAAATGGCAGCTTTTGGAAGCAATCATCATATAGTCTGATGTCATCCGCCCATCGGTTGGTGTTCTTTTGCTGTCGTTGCGGAAGCAAACCAGAGGAAACCCACGCAGAACAGGGGGAGAACGCACAACTCGACACAGCAAGAGGACCAATGTTTCCGTTGCACCGCCCTGCCGTCCATCTAAGTCACTTGCAAATGGAGCTCTCCCACTGTTCAGCGACCTCCTCTGACTGAACGTGAAAATAGATCCATCCTTCTTTGCCCATGACGCCCACATCCCACTCTGTACAGCGTCTCGACGTGCGGTTGTGTTTTCTCATTAAAAAAAAAAATTCACAAAGTGTGTCGTGTGCTGCGGCGCTTTGTGACCCTCGGGTGAAAGGCACCTTTTCTACATGCAATTAATAATATTATTTTATGCTGTTGCAGAGGGCGGAGAGGAACTGCGTCGGCAAAACTGTGCACATTGGCAACGAGTGGTGTTTTGCCGGTCACCAAACTCGCGAACGCTCCTGGTTTTTACATCCATTCTCGTGCGATCGAGGTTTATGTATAATTCGCTCCCGTTCGTCGCTCCTTGCCCGAGCTTTTTTTTAGACAGCGTGATTTACATTAACGCGAATGAGTTTTTTTTGCCATTGAGTGGGTGGATGGCACTTAAATAGATAATGTGTTGCATAGATTACCAAGTATTGCGCAATTGTCCCATGGGTTCCGGTGTATAACTGTGGCCTCAAAAAACGAGTGATTATGGCTAGACAAATGAGCTTTTTCAGTCCTCTTTCTACGTTACCCCCCACCCCACACCTCGCCGAATGAATGACAGGCACACTCAGGAAATTACAATCATCAGCAGCCATCTGTGCTCCTATGATTGTGCGTGTGATTGGGTGGGTGCGGGGCGCTGTATAAGCTATTGGGGTGAGGGGGTGGGGTGGATTTGACACCGACCACCAGATGCACTTCTTTTTCTTTTAAACCATCTCTGGCCAATGTCACAAACACGAGACTGCCGAGGTGCAAAATAGGCTATTTCTCAATGAGTGAAGATTAGTGCGGCGCACGCCACGCCAAAGCATGTAGGTCTTCACCCTCGTAAAAAATGCACCAAGTCTCGTATAAATAATGTACGAGGGTATCCTACGGCAGACTGCCAATTTGAATGTTACTGATTTTGAACCAATGTTTAAGTCTGCGCGCCACACAATGTGACCGTTATACTGGCAGCGTGTCATACGACAGAAGCCTAACGCGTGCACGTTGCAAGCACCCCGTTCAAATATTGATGTCTTGAATCCACAGCTGTCCGAATTGTTAAGCCGAATAAGGCATCGCTACAAAATTGTTTTGAGCGTGCAGGGGGCATCGCCGTCAATGCACCCGCACACGCCCGTGCGCGTTGGTGCATCCGCTGTGCTCACCGACCAGGCATTTCAAGATTTATGCGTGGCTGTACTTGCGGTAGGAAGTGTCTGAAGGGGTAAACGGGAGGTGTTGGAAAACGGAGGACTTGGCAAACTGCAGGGTGAAATTTGTTACCTGTAAGTGCTGTGTGTCACACTTGGTGCTTTGAGCGCGCATGATTTGTGGCAACATTTCCAGCGAAAGGATGAGTTGCCCGGGTGGTATTTAATCTGCCTGCCATCCTCACCGCTCACCCTGGTTTATGCCACGTGAGCATCCGCAGCCCGCAGCCCATATTAAACTCTATCATTCTCCCTGCGAATCCATGAAATGGTACGAGCGGTGCTCACTTACACGGGACCAGTAACACAAAAAAAACAGTGACGTGTTAGATTGGGGGAGTTCTTCCGACGGTCACTACAGCTCACGTCGAAGGAACGGGGCGAGATTTATTTTCATCCTTCTAATCGGTTGCCACTGTTTGGTCTGTTTGATCTTGGCTATTATTTTTTTTACCGACACCTCTTTGCAGTGATCTCTCTACTCCCCTCTGCCTCTCTGTGTCTGTCAGCTGCGATGCCTTCCCTTTAAGTGTTTCCTCCATCACCACCCCCAACAATCGGTGACCATACGTCCCGGTCACGTGTCTGAAATGTTGCGCTCATTAAGCTGTTCAGCTTTAATGCGCTCATGGCCACGTATGGCGAAATTTGGTGTCACGTGACAGAGGATGTTACCATACCCCCATGTTACGAGGAAAATGGAATTAAGAAGTCGTTCCGTTCAGATCAATGGTTCGAGTGTTCGTATGCCTTGTGCAGTGGTGAAGGGTGCCACAGGGAGCTGGAATCTGAGAGGCGTGGTCCACAGAAAGCAGTTTATGTAGGTGATGGCCAAAGGTCCCTTAGGACTTTCTGAGTCACGATCTATATATAGAGAGAGAATGGACCTTGTACACTGCCCGTCATCTGGGTGTGATTGACTTCAGAGCGAATATATTTAAAATTGATGGCTCGGTCCATAAAGTATATTATTAATATCATTATTATTTAGTCACGAAGGCTTCATTAATGTTTCACGCACTCGTTTCTGCCTGCAAGCTATTGCGGTCTTCTGCTGGGACCTGGAAAGTGACAACAGGCTACCCAACGTATGCTGTCCTCATTCTGAACAATATAAGCTGCTGACGGGACACGACCAAGGTCCATCATATTTAATCAGGTTTCATACTACATTGGATAAACGCCAGCACAGAGAATTAAACAAATAATGCGGGAGTTAACCCTCACGTGTCCATATCACAGTAGATTATGTGAAGAAGATGTCTCCCGATTGTTCAATGAATAATTATATATCTCGAAGAATTTAATTTCTGGAGAAGTTCTGTGATAAAAAAAAAAATCACTTTCCCGTTCACTCTGACACCAGCATCAACGTTTTATGGGTGTCCGTCGATGTGTGTTGTTGTTGCCTGCTTAAACTGCTCCTATCCCGGCTGGTTTGCTGCTGACGCCAACCTCCATCAGTCGGGGGGTCTTCGGATCGTTACTTGTCTGGAACCTCCCCCCAGACCTGTTCACTCGGGGAAACCTCAGGAGGAGGCGTGCGAGACTTTGGGTGACATCGATCACGGAATCATTGCAGCACATAAACCCCTTCGCTACGATAAGGCTACAGCCCATATATTTATTACATTGCTCAGAGTTAAATAAAGTGTACTGAAGCACTGGCTCATGACATTAGACTGATTGTAAATTGTCGTAAATCGCGGGCGAAACAATACGGACGAAACATGAAACCCGCTTTGCTGCGTTAGCGTTGCCGACTCATAGAGAGGGGCGTGCGGAATTGTCGCGACTCTGACAATGATTTTGTGTTTTTGTTTCGCTTTCATTCATTCATTATCAATACCTGTTGGATCCTCTGCGGGGTCGCAGGCGGGCCGGAGCCTATCCTGGCCGACAGAGGGCGCAAGGCGGTGCAATAGCCAGGATGTGACGCCAGTACATGGAGGGGCACACTTTTATGGGCGATTTACTCAACAGGCTAATTAACCTAGGCATCAGCGTGTTTTTGGACGGTGGGATGAAACCGGAGTACCCGTGGAAAACCCACGCGGGCACGGTGAAAGAAAACACGCAGCCTCCGCAACATAAAGGCACCCGAGCCGGGAATCGAACCAGGGGCTTCTTGCTGTGAGGCGACAGCGCTACCCACTGCGCCACCACCGCGCCGCCCCACTCGTCTCCCTGTCCTGGTTGAACTGCCGCCACCTCTGAGGCATTCACTTTTAATAAGAAGCTAGGTGGGGCGACCCGACGTTGCCAGGGTAAATTTGATGGTTGATTCGTGTGCGTTGTCCAGGTAAATTTTATGGTTTACCCGTGCAAAAAAGGAACTTGAAATTCATGGACACGAACCCAATGGTGCCCGGTACAAGAAAAGAACTTGAAATTAATCATGAGGAAACAAAACATACAATAACAATAAGTAAAACGCTGTACGAAAGGAAAAGCTAAAGGTGGGTTTTCATTATGAACAAAATAAAAAAATCCAATTGTTTGAATGCACATGTACCTACTCCAACTCTTTTGGGAACACAATATTCATGGTGGCTGGCACGGTGGCCCAGTGGGTAGCGCTGTCGCCTCACAGCAAGAAGTTCCCGGGTTCGAATCTCGGCTCGGGTGCCTTTCTGTGTGGAGTTTGCATGTTCTCTCCCCGTGTCCGCGTGGGTTTTCGCCGGGTACTCCGTTTCCCTCCCACAGTCCAAAAAACATGCTGCTGCATAAGTTAATTGGTTTGCAGACTAAATTGCCCTCAGTGCCCAGTGATGGACTGGCGTCCTATAGTGGGTATATCCCTGGCTTGCGCCCTGTGTCCGCCGGGATAGGCTCCGGCTCATCGCGACTCTGTACAGGACTGAGCGGTTTCTGACAATGAGATGAGATTGTAATCGAGCAACCGCTTATCCGAACTGGGGATTGTAATAGCTATGGCCCTTATCCTAAATGGGTATTGTAATTGTAATGGTGGTGCCGCTTATCGTACCGTGAGGGCACGGGCGTAAGCACAGCAAGCGGTCCCGGTGGTCAGGGAAGGCCCTGTCGGCGCGCACTAAGGCGCCAGAGACCCGTTTGGAACCGAGTGTCGTCGTTTTGCGAAGGTCCCGTGCGATTTGGTTGCGATTTGGCAGAGTTTACCGTGATCAAGCAAGCAAACGGAGCGGGGAAACGTTTTTATATATATATAGATGACAATGGTCGCCTCACCTCTGGTCGGCCCAGTCTGCCGTGAGTATTCATGGTACGTTTTGAATATCCCGTAAAAACATCGAAAGGGTGTTGACCTTCCGCCGGTACTGATTTACTCACGCAGCTCTACAGTAGCATGACGAAATCACTTCGTCACAACGATTGCTTCCGGTGGCTGATCTTTCGGGATAACCGCCCGCGTCGTCATTCCTCCTCTCTCTCCTTGATTACAATTTACGATTGGCAACAATTACCGACGCGGCTTATGGTGGGTTTGCTTGAGATTTAAATTCACTTAGCGTCAGCGGGATGCAGTGACGATGCGTGCTTTTTTTCGTGCGTCCAAGAACATTTTCGTTCGAGTGGCATTTTTGCAACTTTAGGCTCGCCGCGTCTCGACATCAACTGTAGCTCACACAGCCAATTGAACTTGGGGGCCATGATCTACCCTCGCCCGTGCGCTTATTGACGACTCTAAAGCACCTCCGACGTGCAGGACTGTAAGTTGTGGAAAACTTGGGATTCTTGCAAACGGCGGCACGCTAGCTACTTTACGCTGGCAGATTTATGCATTGACGGGAGCTCCCACTCGCTGAATGATCGCCCGGGCATTAGTCGTTTGTCGCGCAATGCAGAGCATTTAGCAGCAGCGTGACGCGACCTGCCCTTGCTCCTGACACCATCCCATCCGTCTGTCTTCCTGGCGGCGGTAGCGGCCCCCAGGAGGGCTCCTCCTCGGTACCAGGCGTCTGCGCCACCCAGCCGCCCTTGGGGGCGCGCGACAAAGGCGTCGATCATCTGCGAGAGGAGGGGGGGGGGTGGCCGATGTGAATGCCGCGTGTGCTCCCGCGGTCGTGCCGCGTTGTCCAGGCGTCCGTGACCGCGTGGTGGCCGCGGGGGGTTCTCACGCAAAAGAGTGAAAAGTTGGACGTCACGAGGCGCGACCGGAACGCTGACGGCTGAGCGGTCAGAGCATTGAGTTATTTTATCGTCGGTCCAGGGAGGTTTCCAACCGTGCCAAGCAGCGGTATTGTGTTCCAGGCGAGAAGTTCTCAACATTATGCACCTCAAGGCCTATTTGGCCCAGGTCTCCACGGACCGCTAGGTGGCGCTCACGGACCACAGATGGGTCATGACTCACCAGTTGAGAATAGCGGCTTTAAGCTGAAGCTGCCCCCTCGAACTTGGACAAAACAAAAATGAAATACTTGGTTATTTACGTCTTTACCTAAGACAGATGCGTGGCAATATTTTCATGAAATTGAGATACGATGGAAACTCGCACAGGTTCTGATAGCAGAACCTAGCACACGTGTTAGCTTACCATTGTATAGAAGTCTCACATTTGCTTCTCCCCGGCCGTAGAGGAGGAGGATGTGGGGATAAGTGTGTCCGGATCAGAAGCGAGCCGTGCCAGGCCGTTTCTCTTAACACCCCGGCACGGCTTGGGTCTCCTGTCCGGTAGTCATTGAAACGTATCATTAGGAATATCGAGAGGAGGCAGACGGTTGGCTGTTGGAGATCGGCCAAGCAGCTAGCTTTACCAGCTGTCAAGATATTTCCCTTCGGGCCATTCTGTCTCTCTCTGAGGCAATCCTCTTGGGAAATCTGCAAATCATTAATTAACATTAAAAGTCCAAGTTTTTATCGGTTATGTAATCATAAGTCACCTGAGGCAATCCATTTATACGCAGCTCTCTCTCTCTCTATCTTTCTCGTGGTACCATCAGTAGACTTTCCACGATGAAGCTCGTTTTTGTCGCATTTCAGAGGTAGAAACCCTAGCCGTGATGTCGCGGGCGAAGGCACGAGTTGCCAGCAACAGTTCCCCCCAAGCATCTCGGGTGGTCACACGGGCGACTCGTTAAACGAGCGAATGCCCCGCAACGACGGACGGTACCCGACCAGTGCCCCTGCGCTGAGCCGATTTAACAAAAATAAACCGTTTTATAAAACGTTACTCTCTCTCTCTAGTAATGTCGGTTGTCACGGCTCGATGCGTGAGAATTGCTTTCCGAAGCTGTTCTTTCGAGAGAGCCGCGTCTCGCTCCTCTGTGACGTTGCTCTTCCCCGCGAGTTCCTTTATTTACCTTGCAATTGTGTGCGTTTGTTGCGTTGCTCGCTTATAACGATTGCTGCATCGCACGCATGCCCGCATCCAGAGCTTGCAAGCTCACTGGAACATTTCCGCCGTAATAATAAAACATCTATATATCGAATTCCACGTTGGAAGCATGTTCAGGCGTCCAACGTGGTAGGCCAAAAGTCGCAAAGGGAAGCGAAGGGAAGCGAGAGGAAGCGCTCGACACGGCCGTCCCGAAAGAAGAGCTTTGGAGAACAATTCTCTGCATTACTGCGGTGCACATGGCTGCACGTGATCGCAGAAGGTAGAGGAATTAAAACTGCGTGGGTTTTAGTTCCCACCCAGTACGACTCTCCGATGTCCGACGTTTCGTCACACGCGCTGGGAGCCCGCTTCTTTACGAAGGCTTCCAGAACTTGCAGGGTGGCCATGCTAATCTTGTCTGCACGGCTCCAGTCTTAACGTGCTGCTGGCGTGTTCTTCAGAAAGCGTGCAATGCAACCCAACGGCAGCGAGGGGGTTAAATAACGGTTGTCTTGCGGCAGCGTCATAATAATAATTGCATTCACAGAGCGATTTTCATCCGAGGGTCACGAAGCGCTGCACACCGAGTCACACGATCAGACTCCGTCGACCCCCACACACTGCTAGATGAAGGCACCTAAATCCCCTCCGCAATCGTTCACGATTGAGTTGGTACAATCTACCTTGTGTCCGCACAACACAGCTGATTCCAACGCTCCATCTCCTCGATGTGCATCTTGAGCGCGTGCCCCGCTTACGCACGAGCCATTAACACATTTATATATTTATTGTGTTTGGGTTTCTTTTAATGTATTTTCACAGTCGCGGTCAGGAACAGTGACTTTCACTTGCAGAGTTGATCATCCACACTAATTAAATGACTAAATTATGGGAATGTTTCGCAAAAGGCCTTCACTTTATTTAATATCTTCATTTAGATACAAACAATAAAAATCAGTAGTTGCAGCTCATATCCACGGCAACGGATGAAAGATTTACGCTTTGCACTATTACCTCTCCGCCCGGGTGGATACTGGTCTCTTGCTGGCAAGATGATTTATTTATTATTTACCGTGAGTGAGGGGCTCGCTTATATTCCAACCGTTTCCCAGTCTTATTTAATAATAATACACGCGCTTGTCTACCGTCTTTCCAGCTCTCTGGGCCAATCATAAAATATTTATATTTTTCAACGACGTGATGCTGGCGCTCACGTTGGCCCCTTGTCTTAGTGCCTGAGCGATGACGTTGCCATCAATCCGCTCGTTTTCGGCTCATTGTGTGAATTGACTTGATGAGAGTTGCTCTCCATAGGCGTGATGATACCTCCAGCGTGGAAGGCTAAACGTCGCCAGGGAGAGAGGAGGAACACTCAGGGACACAGCTATTCAGAAATAATGGCCATGGAGAGCGATCGCGACATGTCGAGCCGTGACAAACCGACATCGATTTCATACGAGACGACCCTCTCCTGTTATCGAATAATAATTTTTTTTGGGCTAGGTTACGTAAAAACTGTTTGCGGTAAACCTTCCACCACCCGACAATGGCCAATTACTAATTGGCCGTTGAATTCATCGATAACAGGCGGCACGGTAGCCCAGTGGGTAACGCTGTCGCCTCACAGCAAGAAGGTCCCGGATTCAAAACTCGGCTCGGGTGCCTTTCTGTGTGGAGTTTGCATGTTCTCCCCGTGTCCGCGTGGGTTTTCGCCGGGCACTCCGGTTTCTTCCCACAGTCCAAAAACATGCTGATGCATAGGTTAATTGGCTTGTAGATTCAATTGCCCGCAGTGCCCGCTGATGGACAGGCGTCCCATCGTGGGTATATCCCTGCCTTGCGCCTTGTGTCTGCCGGGATAGGCTCCGGCTCCCCGCGACCCTCTACAGGACTAAGCGGTATCTAACAATGAGATGAGAGATTCATCGATAACATTGGTCACAAAAGCCTTCGAATTAGAACTCCCCTGTTGTGTTTGTGTGCGTGTGCTGAGCGGTCACACAGCAGTTAGCGCATTGCATTACATATCTGGCGAACTGGAATTCAATTCCCAGCCACAACCAATGTCAGTCGCAATATCAAATCCGGTTCATGGCCTTCCACTAGGTGGACTGAATCTGAAATTTATACCTGATGTGATTTGTAAACATCAGGATTAAGGAAACAAAGACAGCCGTAGTTTGTCCTTGGTTACTTTCCAAAGCTGTTCTTTTGGGGTAGCCGTGCCGAGCGCTGTTCCTCTCTCTCTCTCTCTCCTTTGCGACGTTTCATGCTCCCTCCGTTGAAGGCATCCTCAGTGTCATCATCGGCATGATAAGGGTCAAGGGGGATGTGGGCGTGCAGTGAATCACCTTTTACATTAATAGCCGGGCACGCTCACATTTCTCTTAGTCTCAGCACGCCTGAAGATGTCTCCAACGCGAGGGGAGGGGGCGCAAAACGTCGCGAATGAGAGAGGAGGAGCCCTCGATACGGCTCGCTCGAAAAAAAACACTTTGGAAGAAAAAACTAGAATGCATCGAGCTCTGAAAACAAACATGAATACGTTTTAATTTATGTTTACCGCATGAATAAGTTTAACCCCTGTATGTGCCGTGTATATATATATATACTTTCGGGTTTTGCTCCTGATAAAGAAACAGGGTGGTTTGGAACAACAGTTTTATATTCGTTTCGATGCTGGTTTTCACGGCTCGATGTATGATAAGAGTCGCTCTCCAAAACTGCTCTTTCGGGATAGCCGTGTCGAGACGGCTTTGGAGAGCGATGCTCAGTTTTCTTCTCATTTGTCTTGGCGTTCATCGTCGCGTCGAATATAAAATGCTCCATTTGTAGGATTTTGAAACGGGTGCCTGAGTTCTATCCCGAGTAATACTGGACAGTGATTTTGTGGCGCTGCAGTTTAAAACAATTAATAGTGGGACGGTGATGGAGTTTGCGGTTCGCACCACAAACTTCATCACCTGAGTGTGACTCCCAGTCACAGGTAGCATTCGTG
>JAZEWT010000019.1:6544809-6558296 GCA_036362905.1 Mordacia mordax | reverse complement strand
TGTCCTGCCACAACCCCCGTCATTTACAAATCCACACTCATCACAAAGCTACACTGACACGTGCGCTGTACTATAGCTACGTTCCAAAACGAAGCATTGTTTTTTTTTCCTTTCACGCCCAGACTATATTCTGCTCTCGTGTGCGATATTAATCTGCCCCCTTCGTTGATTTTATGAATTTTATGTGAAAATAATGTGTCTCTGTCGTGTTGTCGAGGCTCGCTTTATAAACGAGATGCAAATCTAATGGGTTTGTACTTGCTAAATAAAGCATTCTTATTTATTACCCTACTCGGAAACAAACCCACAATTTGCCTGACCGTAGGATAGCTTTTGTGACATTGAGTTATGTGTTTCCTTCTGATGCATGACACTTGCCAACAAACGGGCTTTTCACATCTTCTCCAGATAAACCGAAGGACACCGCGTTTGTCTCCTTGTCAAAATAGAACATTGATTAGTCGGACATCCCACCTGCACAATACAATTGCTGCAATATGCCACGGCCTATTGCATTACAGTCGAGCAGAGCCAGCAACAGAAATGTAGAGGGATCCGCGAGCTTCAACAATGATGATTTTAAAATAAAAACACACACAAACATGAAGGCAGTAAATGTCAGAGTGAATATACTCTGTGCGTACAAACACTCAGAGCACTTGCATTCATTGCATGCTTCATAAACCACCTGGACGGGTGGGGGGGGGTATGTAACAAAAGTGAACAGCTTTTAAAAATAAATAAGTCACGCAGCGTGGAAGATCTTAACATTCCTGCATTAATATTTGAAAACAAGCAACGTAATGTTATAGAAATTCGGCGCTGGGTTTACTTGATGGTGGCGTGGTGGGCGCTTGAAAAATAACGTAAGCAGAGCGCTGTCGGAGCAGTTGGCTCTCTTGGTAATGACGCGCCAGCTGTGGATCACGGTATATTTGTGCACCGCTTTGTGACCCTCGGGTGAAAAGCGTTCTAGAAGTGCAATAATTGTATGTATAATTTAATCTACACAATGGCATTGAATCCCAATACATATGATGAGAGGTGAAAGTAAGCGGGTATGGTCCGGTACAATGGCTACACAGTCAAGCAGCAATCCTTCAAATCGCCAAACATCACAATATACCTGCAGTCACGTGTTGAAAATGTAAACTTGTAAATGATAGAGTTGCAGACCTGAAACAACGTACTTGAATTGCTGCTCACAGAAGGGCCTAGACGAGAGGGAGCTCTAGAGAGTCCCACCAGAGGGTGTTAGGCCTACTCACCACTCCATAGATCGTAACGCCATTGTGATGGGGGTGTTTGCGTGTTCCAATGAACAACACAATGAAAAGAGTCCGGTACTCCGGCTAGGGTCTCTCTCGGTGAAGGGATCTGGTAGGGAGGTTTCAGACAAACAGGGATCTGCAGACACTCCGACTAAGGAGTTTAGTATCAGCAAGAGCATCCAGCTCATCCTGATGCCAAAAAACAATCAACCCGGATCAAGCTGAACAGCAGCCGTTAATAGCGGCAACAACAGCAACAATGACATCCACACTGACAAGACAACTTGGAAGGGGTAGATGCTCCCATACATCATCTCTGAACAGGCATCCTGCCCATCGACCATACATCTCCAGCCATGCTGCTGGGTTAACAGACGGGGATTAAGAAACCTGCCAACTGTTTTAAATGCCACGACGGGAGATTGAATCTCAATGGTCAACCTCTGGATCTCCAGTGGCAGCGTGCATATAACCATTAAACCGCTACATTGTTCCCGACTAAGCTGTCCGTGCAGTGTAATCTACACACGCATGTGGGCACGGTTTCGCATTCAGTAAACAGATTTGTGAATGCAGTCCACATAATCAAACCAAATTGGATCACAACATTGAATTGTTAATGCACGGTTTGGTTTTATGTGTTCGGTCTAAACAAATGGAAATGATCACAGTTCTCCACGAATACAGCCTCCCAGTTTAAATTTGCCAGGGCGCAACGTGAGCCGGCTGTCCCTGAAAATGCTCCGTGCACCTCGATTGCATGCCCTGAAGGACCGCCTGCCCCTGGCACACATTCAGTGTCATCCTCGTCATATTTGGCCATGGCGAGTCCATTAAGTACCCTCTGCTTTCACGCATTCTGCCAGGATCTGAATCTCGCCCTCAGGAGCCGCGTCTCTCCTTGAGCGCCTTGGCTCGCGTGTGACGATCAACTGGCCGCGGCCCATTACGATAATAACTCCCACGCCTGCTCCTCAGTGTACCTTTGCAAGTGGCACGAGGTGAGCCTGCCAAGCCATCCTTTGTGCCGTATGGCAGAGGTGTAATTAATGCAGAAAAACGGTGCCTGTGTGATCTCTAAAAGATGTTGAAAGGACCTGTAATTATGCTTGGCTGCGCGCGTTGAGCACAATGTTTCCTTTTTTGCGTAATGGAAGAAATGTGCAATTAAAGAGGGCCCCATTATGTGTTGTGTAGAGTAGTGACAGACCTACAGGGAGCCGCTCGAGGTAGGGGGATGCTGAGCGGGCAAGGGGGTGGGGGTGCTGGGGGCAGGGGATGGGGAGAAGTGTGAGATACAGGAACATCACGCGGAAAGTATTGGGATGGCGAGCAGATGAGACGCAGTGGAGGAATTCGCGGCTCACTCACAGGTTCACGGCTCACACCTGTGCTCGATGCGACGGGACATTTTCACTCGAAGGACATTAGACGTGTCGGCGAACATTAAAGACCGCCGTTATTATATTTTAATGTAATGGAAATTGATGGGGTTTGCTTCTGCAAGGCAGATTGGAGCAGGTGCTATCACGCCAAAGGGAGGGCATTTTTGCGACAAGACCGAAGCGAGTAATTCCCATCATGCCGCATATTCCTATCATCAATCTACAACCCCCAATTGTGGAAAGTGATGTAAAGAATAATATTTTGTTTCTAATCGACGCCTGCTTTGTACCCATTTAATTAAGGAAGAGTTTTGATGATTTGTACCTTTTTGTCAGTTCATTACATGATGAAGGTTTGTCGCTAAGGGTGTTGTTTGACCATGTTTTTATTGGAATTGCTCTCAAGAGCAATGGCCATGTTGAGCGTCCGTCCTCTCCTTCACTCCTTTCTTGCTTTCTTAAGCACGATGTAGAATCCATTCAGTCCGTCTTGAGTGACGTGTGTGTGTTTCGTTGGTTTAAGTTTGGAACGAAGTCGTTGTGTCTGCAGTCTTGTAAGAGGCCGATTTGGCTCAGCGTCCTTACCGTCTTGATGCGCAGTTTGCCAAACTTCTTCGACAATTTGACCGTTTCCACCCCGTTGAGATTACTTAATGCATCGAAGAACGTTTGCACGGCTCTGAGTATGAGAAGTTCTCTCTCGTTCAGCGAAGGAGGTAGGAGTAATGCTCGACGCGGCTATCCCTAAACATCCGCTCGAGAGCAATTCTCGTACATCGAGCCGTGAAAACCTACATCAATACAGGCTTCATCAGGCTGCTCAATGCGGGGTAATGAAGGATGCCAGGCTGTGTGGGGGTCGGTGGCCCAGAGCAGATTCAGATATCGCTCGTTACTCATGCGCCGGGTAGTGTAGAGAGATAACGTCTGCACCCCCAAAAAAGACGTCCAACTTAAATAAAGCCCTGCCCGAGGCGGTTCGATTCCTGCCTTCGGTACCTTTCTGTGTTGAGTTTGTCTGTTCTTTCCCTTTTCTGCTTGGGTTTCCTCCGGGTTATACGGTTTTCTCTCTTTAAAAAAATATAATAAAAATTGGCCTTAAACATCCTAGTGTATAGAAACAGCGTCTGGTGGGTTGGCGCCAGCTGACCGCCGGGTTGACTCTCCCCCTCTCTGCGGTTTCCTCTCCCCTGTGCATCTACGTCTCGTCCATCACCAGGTGTGTAATTTGCGCTGCGCGTTATAAACCTCATCAGCGACTCAAACTCAGTCCGGTGACTTCATTGCGCAGTTGTCTATGTTGCGGGGTTCAACACCAAATGCTCACTTTTCATCAGCTCTGCTCTCGGCGCGATCAACTTCGCCAGATCACAGACGTGTCCCATCGTTCCATGATCATTCCCGAATAATCGTTCCTAGATCATTCCAGAATCGACGGAGCCAATATTATTTGCCGCGATGCCGTCCGGGTTATTGAGAGGGCGCATCACACACGCCACGTGTGGTCGCGCGGTGGCCCTACAGTGAGGAAAGCGCGGCTGGACCGAGGTGACAAGTTAATGGGTCACATCTGCTCGACATCCCTTACGTGGTTATCAATTATGCCCTTGCCTTCATCCGTTTCCATTGCGTGATCGGTACATCCTTCAAAGGCTAGAGCTCCTTTCATTATATATATATTTATAAAAGCTTCCCGCGCGTAGAAATTGTTCCAATTTCAAAAATAATTACGGTCATGAAACAGTTTGCAACGCGCTCGGATCTAGCGGGATGGGGGATGTTTTTTCTCTCGAACGCGACTGTTGTGGCACAGCCGAAAGTCATCGGTGGCACGCGACTATCATCTCGTCCCACAACACGAGGGCACAGCGCACGAGTGAGTGCGCCTTTGACACCCTTGATTGGCTTGAGGCCCATTATGTCATTAAGCTCTGGGAGGCATTTCGCAAAAGAAGAAAAAAAAACCGCGCTTGATATTTTAATCGTAAATAATAATTTTCTACTGCTGCTGTCAGGTTCGGCATTAAGCTGCGGGTGGACAGACGCGACGGGCTGTTTGGGTTTCGATGGGAACGCCAGCGTGGTTCCCAGCACACAGCGCGCTCTCACGATTTCCAGGTTTTCACCCAGATACTGGGCGGCAGATCCGTCACTACGACGCTCGCCCAGGGCCGTCTTAACCAGCATCATAGGCCCCCGGGCAAAGCAGTGCACTGAAGAATGTATTTACTGACAGCAAGTCACAACATACATTGATTAGCATGGAGCCCCCCTATGCTCGTGGGGCCCCCGGGCAACTGCCCAGCGTGTTCGTGCGTTAAGACGCCACGGCGCTCGCCCACGCCGTCCGATCTCAGGCTCCCGGGTCCACAGTCCGACCGTCGCTGCTGTGATGTGAGGTTCTCGGAACGCCTCGCGATGCCTACCAACGTGCGAGGCAAAACGTCGCGAAAGAGAGAAGGACCGCTCGACACGGCTATCCCAAAAGAGCAGATTTGAAAAAGCAATTCTCAAAATTGGGGCGACACGGTGGTCCAGTGGGTAACGCTGTCGCCTCACAGCAAGAAGGTCCTGGGTTCGAATCTCGGCTCGGGTGCCTTTCTGTGTGGAGTTTGCTTGTTCCCCCCGTGTCTGCGTGGGTTTTCGCCGGGTATTCCGGTTTCCTCCAACAGTCCAAAAAACATGCTGCTGCATAGGTTAATTGGCTTGCAGACTAAATTGCCCACAGTGCCCGGTGTTGGACTGGCGTCCCATCGTGGGTATATCCCTGCCTTGCGCCCTGTGTCTGCCGAGAGAGGCTTCGGCTCACCGCAACCCTGTATTGGACTAAGCGGTTTTGGACAAAGAGATGAGATGAGAATTCTCAAAATTTGAATTGGGTTTTTTTCTCCCCAGAAATGCAAATAAAACACACGTAAATAGAAGAAAGATGTATTAAACCATCTCAGAATTAACGATGAGCAGCATTGTAACAGCGAATGGAAAGTAACTCCGGAGCATCATTAAATAAATTAATAAAGACAGCTGCACAGTTAACTTGTGCGCGTGCGTAAGGAGAATTCCCACGCTGGTCGCTCGTTTGAGGAGGCCTTCATCCAGCAGTAGACTGACCATGGCAGACTGTGATTAATGATTTTTGGCTTTTTTGTCTGCAAGGCACCGCAAAGTATCAGCAATATTTCAGAAGATAAATAAGTCAAAATGACCATCTATTCCTTTATGTTATCTTATTACTCTGTAATAATTGAGCACAAAGATTTATTTATTCTCATCTCATCTCATTATCTGAAACCGCTTAATCCTATATAGGGTCACGGTGAGCCGGAGCCTATCCCGGAAACACAGGGCGTAAGGCAGGAATACACCTGAGAACGGGACGCCAGTCCATCGCCGGGCATTGCGGGACAATTTTAGTCTGCGAGCCAATCAACCTATTCAGTAGCATGCTTTTGGACTGTGGGAGGAAACCGGAGTACCCGGCGAAAACCCACGCGGACACGGGGAGAGCATGCAAACTCCACACAGAAAGGCACCTGAGCCGAGAGATTCGAACCCGGGACCTTCTTGCTGTGAAGCGACAGCGCTAACCACTGGGCCACCGCGCCGCCCTGATTTATTTATTAATACCCGCTTAATCTTCTACAGGGTGACGGAGGGGGGCGGAGCCTTTCCCGGCCGACAGAGGGCGCAAGGTGGGGGAATTACCAGGATGTGACGCTAATACATCGCAGGGCACACTTTTTGGGAAAATGTACTCAGGCCAATAAACTGACACAGTAACATGTCATGGGCGCCACGGTGACCCAGTGGGTATTGCTGTCGCCTCACAGCAAGAAGGTCCCGGGTTCGAATCTCGGCTAGGGTGCCTTTCTGTGTGGAGTTTGCATGCTCTCCCCGTGTCCGCGTGGGTTTTCGCCGGGCACTCCGGTTTCCTCCCACAGTCACAAAAACATGCTGCTTCATAGGCTAATTGGCTTGCAGACTAAATTACCCGCAGTGCCCCGTGATGGACTAGCGTCCCATCGTAGGCACCTCCCTGCCTTGCGCCCTGTATCTGCTGGGATAGGCTCCGGCTCACCGCGACCCTGTACAGGACTTAAGCGGTTTCTGACAATGAGATGAGTAACATGTCATTGGACGATGGGAGGAGACCGGAATACCCAGCGAAAACCCACGCGGGCACGGGGAGAGAACACACAATTGTTACACGGAAAGGCACCCTAGCCTGGAATCTCAGACACCAAAATTTACACATTTTAAGACTGCTCAGTGGCATAGCATTTATAATCCGAAGGTACAAAAATATCATTGCCTGCAGTGAAAGCAGTGCATTACACGCTAGTATAATTAGCACAACCAGAATACTGGCGGTTGGAACAATTTTGTCGGAGATCATGGTTTGCTGGACAGAGAACGCGGTTTTGTTCCCCCTTAAAAGGTGGTGGTCGGCCGCTGATGACGAGATATCAAATCCACGTCAAGCTCATCTGCGCCCGCACTTAGCCGTCATGCTGATAACAGGCGTTTTCACTCTCGCCTTGTATATAAATGTGTTGGAGTTTTAATCTCTCAAGCGGCAATAGTGGCCCAGAAAGCTGCGCTTAAATAACAAACGTGAACAAGGCTCATAGAATAAATGTATCAGGTAAACAGCTGCAGTCTCATCTCATACCCATTGTAGACGAATATACAGTACCGCTAAACGGGACTAATTTACGTTAAATGGATTATTGCCTTTTCCCCCCTTAACACATTGTGTTTACACGCGCAATCACAGAATAAATACTATTACCGCACCTAAGGTTAAAAATACAGCAGCTCTTTACGTTTGTAATTTATGCGGCGGCAGGTATGTTAATCATTTTTCTGATTACATTGTGGTAATTTAAACCATCAGCCTTCATTCAGCGACGCTGCCGATTCAATAACTGGATTCAAACGGGGCACAGCCAAACACAATTATCTCGTTTATTGTCTGGTTAAGCACCTTCCACTTGTTGTCCCCTGCAACGTGGAGCTCTTGCAGCGGGGTCTAATTCACGCGCAGCACACACAGAGCAGCGTATGCCGTGCAACGTTTCAGCCAATGTGGGAACGCTGGAGGCGAAAATGGAATTGTAAAAAAATTAAGAGACCTATCGGAGCCCAACACGGAGTCACGGTTGTCGAAGTGAAGCATCCTTTTAATCTTCATGCTGTGATGCTTAAAAAAAAAACCCCAAGGAAATGGACCCCTCATTTTTTGCACGTGGCTAAATTGTTTCCCCTTCGTCATAAATAAATGGAGGGCTCGGCGCGGCCGTGGCGTTTTTTGTACAAAAGCCACGTGCACATGGACTTGAAAAGTATCACCTGGAGCCCCCGCCCCCCCCCAATCACACTTGATGAGCTCCCAATAACAAAAAGCACAAATCGCTTACTTGCAGCGACTTCCTTTGCTCTCTGAATCGCAAAAAGCAAAATCCACACGGCTGTCGCTGCACCCTCCACCCCGTGACCAATTTACTTTACTCTGAAAACGCATCCCAATATAGAGAGGTTAAACAAACAACGAAATCCCAGCACGACTGGCAAAGAGTTAAATTTAGCAAGCTCAGGTGCTAAACAGAGAAGGCTGATAAGAAGCACGGCTCCGTAGTGCCACGGCTGTTAACGACCCTGGCAGTGGCAATTCACGCGGCGAAATGCGTAACGCTCATTTGTATTTTGAAATTAAATTGTTAAATTCTATAGGTTATCATTTGCATTTGTTTTTCTTCAAACAAAAGACCACCGGGCAAGCAGCTTAGGGCTCGCTGAAGCTTAGAGAACAACAAAGGGCCCAGCAATGAGCGTCGGAGAGAGTGACGCCGCCGTACTGCGCGCTGGCACTCGTCCCCATTGTTCCGCGCAAACAGGGGCGCGCACCGGCCCGGATTTATTCCGCGGAGCTTTCTCGGTACATGGTCGATTCTAATGAAAGCCAATTTCCTATCCTTGTATTACAGAGAACAGCGCCTTCGTGAGATTCAATCATATTAGCGGGTGGCTCGGTGGCTGAACGAGGCAATGCAGGGCTCTCTTGAGGAATGCTGCATAGATACGGCAAGCAGTGTACCCCGAAGAGAATCCTTATTCCGGTTTAATATGCACGGGACGGGTGGTAAGTGAATGCATTACGAATGTTTCCTCCCAATAGGCTCGTTGTGTCCACGGTAAATCTCGTGTCGGCGAAAATTGCAGCTCGATCCGAAACCGTTGCAGTAAGTTCCGTGATTTTCAATCATTTTGCTTGCTCATGCTCTGGCGGGGCCTCCCATCTCCTCCCCCCCATCCCCCCCCACATCCCCCCTCGCACCCCATACGCACAACGCCAGAAGATTTATGCATTGTACTGCTGAGGCACACTGTGCAGGATTATTGGCTTGCTCTAGTAAATAACATCTCTGCTGCAGCGGTGCCTTCCCAAGGTTAGAAATCTAACCGTGGAGATGTTTTCTCGTCGCTGAAGCGCCGTGCAGCTGAACACGGGATAGATATCCCATCGCGCCGTGAACCGCACATTCTAGAGGCCTTTATTGTTGTTTTGTGCAAAGCGGGCAAGTGTCGTCAGTTGTCACATTCGTCATTATAAGTGTGTGCCTCCTGATTCGATTCGTTTGTACACGCGAAGCTATTTCTCCCCAGCTGTTTGCGGAGTGACCGGGTCAGCTAATGAGCGGAGAGCTTCCAATGATGGACTGTGATTAGTGGAAATGGATGTAGTGCTTTGCGCCAATTGGATTTCCTCGGAGGACATAACCGCCTCTGGTTGCTGCTACTGCTGCTGCTGTTGCGAGAACCGGCGACATCGGAAGCAATTGAAGCGAAGCCGCTGGACCCAGGGGTTCGAAGTTGTGGTTTACGATGAACTCGGGGGGTGTACTGGGCTCCAGTGCGCCACGTTAAGTGTTCGCAATGAATCAGAGGGCACCAAATGCTCGTGAAGGATGAGTTTTATTATCGTCTGGATGTGTGCGAGCCTCGTCTCTCCACCCTGCGGTGTAAATGTGTCCACCACAGGTAAATTATTAATAGGGTGTTTGGTAGGGTAAAGTGTGGGTACTGCAACCCCCTTTTCAAGATGTCGAAATGCCCTCTAGAGAAGGGGTTTTCAACCTTTTGCACTTCAAGACCCACTTGGGTCTGGTCTCCACGGACCGCTAGTTGGCGCACGTGGCTCGCTCCACTGGCTGAGAATAGCGAATCTAGAGACTCTTACTTGAGTTCCTTGCGACCGAAGACCTCTCCACCAGCAGTGCACCGTTACCTTTCACATAGACGACCGTTTGTTTTTTCCTAGGTGAGTTTTGACTTTGAGGATGTCCTTTAAAGTCAATGGGTTGACAGGTGCGCCAAGCTGAACTATTCGACTGTGGAATGTTGTGGTGCGAGAATAGGCTGATGGACACAATCTATACCAGTGTGAAAAATACAGGAACAGCATTAACATGAAACTTTTCAATCAAACACACTTTTAAAGAACATTTTAGTCTGACGGCGAAATATGCGGAATTATTGAAATAACGGCCTTCGTTAGCAGATACTTTCGATCACAGTATTTGTGTTATCATCTTAGTACACCTGCTCTCGAAAAAAGCAACAAAAAAAACCCTGAATACATTTTAGCAGTGAAATACATTTTCATAAGAGGGCGTCGAGTGTATTTTATTTAGGGCTGCGCGTGCACCATTGTGAGACACCTATCTGCAAAAAGGGTCAGTCTCCTTTTGTCCACCCAAGGGAGAGGTCAACCCTGCTTCAGAATAAATTCCTCTCTGGTTGTGGAAGCTGGCTTGAGCATCGCGAGAGATTCCTTTATTCATAATAATAAGAGTTGTATTTCGAAAGGGCCTTTCACCCGAGGGTCACATAGCGCTGCACAGAGCTGTAGAGAGAACGGCAAGTCAATAACAACAACATCACGTGGATGACATCCCAAGAATCATAATGATGAATAATAATACTTGCATTAATAGAGCGATTTTCACCCGAGGGTCACATAGCGCTGCACAGCGCTGCGGAGAGAATGGTATGTCAACAACAACGGCATTAGAAGGGAACATCAGCAACGATAACGTTTTTTGGGATCACAGAGTTACTCACATCATTCCGGAAAATGCTTAGGTCACATCTTTTCAACCATTATTTGCATGTCTGACATCTGCAGCGGTCACCACCTTGACACTTGGGGGTGTTGGGCTACCGGTATTATGTTATGTATCTATTTATTTGTTTCCTTGAAACGCATGCATGTGTACTGCAAGTCATCCTGAATAAAGGCATATGCTAAGTAATTATTCATAATATGGAAATAATCGATCAATTAAGTAAAATAAAGACTATGAATCAATGAAAACAAATAACAAATCAAATAATTGTCAAACAAATAAGGGAAGGCAGGTGCAGGTCAAGAGCGAGTCATCATCCAAGCACGACAACAGTGAGTGCATCAACAGTCCTGCTAGAAGACTTCAATGCCTTACGGAACAAGTGAGTCTTAAGGCGCGATTTGAAGATGCCCAGGGACTCAGCTGACCGAATTGCCAATGGAAGACAGTTCCAGAGTCTGGGAGCAGCGCGCTAGAAGGCTCCATCATCCATCGAACGGAGGTGCGATCTGGGCACATGCAGCAAGCTTGCAGTGGAGGATAGAAATTGTCGTGTTGAGCGGGGTGTCTGCAGTAGGTCCCGGATGTATGTCGGAGCAGCGCCAGTGAGAGCCTTGTAGGTGAGAAGGAGGATCTTGAATTCAATCTTTTATTTGACTGGTAGCCAGTGGAGAGACGCCAGCACTGTGGATATGTGATCGTGCATGGGGGTGAGGGTGACGACTCGCATTGTGCACACCTTGTCGAGGATTGCTAAGGCACGCAGTAACGTTATAAAGTAGTGCAGGAGGTAGTCAATTCTAGTCAGTCAGTACTTATTTAAGCTGGAAAGAACCGCTGAATTACGTAGCTATTTTTAACAGTTGTCATCGGGAAAGGGTAATCAGTCAAGGTAGTCCAGATATCTGCTGACTCGCATTGCACTGTCTCCCAAGATTGGTTCATTGCTCATTCATTTCTGCTTTGAATTATCCTTGCTTGTTGCAGATTAATTTCTGCTTGAAATAGTCCTGGCGTATTTCAGGTTAACAACCTTAACACGTGTGCGCATTATTTATTTAGTTATCTTGCTTACATTACATTTACAGACCGATTTGTATGCGAAAACTTGACGATTTCAAGAATGAAATGGGGGTCACAAAACATCTGGCCAACCTGTACATTACATTGCCAGCTGAGCTCTCAACGCATTCATTCATCGATCAATAGCATAATTAATTATTTCGTGGGCGGCACGGTGGCCCAGTGGTTAGCGCTGTCGCCTCACAGCAAGAAGGTCCCGGGTTCGAATCTCTCGGCTCGGGTGCCTTTCTGTGTGGAGTTTGCATGCTCTCCCCGTGTCCGCGTGGGTTTTCGCTGGGCACTCCGGTTTCCTCCCACAGTCCAAAAAGCATGCTGCTGCATAGGTTAATTGGCTCGCAGGCTAAATTGCCCCGCAGTGCCCGGCGATGGACTGGCGTCCCATCGTCGTATATCCTTGCCTTGCGCCCTGTGTCTGCCGGGATAGGCTCCGGCTTCACGGTGTATGCGTAAAATCACGTGCAATGCTTTATTAAATTCCGATGTTGTATGTTGGGGTTTGGGTGACGCCTTTTTGCCACCAGAGGCCACTGCATTTATCACAGCACTCAAAAAAGAATGGGTTTTCGGAGCGGCTCAGAAATAGGTTTTCAGAGGGGTGAAGACCACAGTGTCAATATTGCTGATACCTGGCCTTCGATTATCAGGAGCTCTACCCGTGATTAACACAGGTTGTCGAGTCCCGTGGGTTGACGGTCTCAGTCATCGGCGACTGCGAAAACATCATGTGTTGAATTATACTTTCCCCATCCATTTTGGCCAAATTCCATTGTAAAATTAATAATAAATGCGTTATAAGAGCGCTTTTCACCCGAGGGTCACAAAGCGCTGCATAGAGCTGCGGAGAGAACGGCACGTCAACAGCAACGACATAAGAACGACAAATCAGCAACAATAATGTTTTTAATTAAGAAATGCCCATCGCCCGCGGGTTGTCGTGTGATGAACGTTTATGCATGTAACGTGGCAGGTGGAAAAATGCCACCCTTATCATGGACAAGAGGTCCCTTACAGAGAGTTAACAAGCAGTTCAGTGATGTCACTTTCCGCGGACATTTCTCTAACGCGAGCGTTGGACTTGCTTGCTAAATTTCCGAATGGATCTCATCCCATCTCGTGACGTGGATGGAACAATGCGCGCGCAATACTGGGGGAAAGACAAAACACACAATTGATTCTCGAATCATGACCCTGACTTGCAATCAACCGTTGAATCGTGATGGCAGGAAATCGTTACTCCCTCGACAAATAGTGGAAAGCACGGAAAAATAGATTGGCACGATGTCAGCCGAGAATTATGCTTAATAGCTGCTCATTTGCGATAGTCTTACCGAGCCGTTGTAGCGCTAACGGTAACGCCTCCGACGTGGTAGGTGAAACGTTGCCAAGGATAAAGGAGGATTGCTCGGCACGGCTATCCCGAAAAGAACAGCTAATGGAGAGCGATTTTAATGCAGTACATCGAGCTGTGAAAGCCTACATAATGCATGATGTATTATTTTTATACGCGATGTTTGATTGACATCATCGATTACACACAAGCACG
This sequence comes from Mordacia mordax, assembly GCA_036362905.1. NCBI lineage: Eukaryota > Metazoa > Chordata > Hyperoartia > Petromyzontiformes > Petromyzontidae > Mordacia > Mordacia mordax. The sequence continues at coordinate 6,544,885 of JAZEWT010000019.1, read as the reverse complement.
AATCCATCAGTGGGCTCTAACACACGTTGTTGTCAGTGGGCACTAACCCCGCGGCATTGGGGGTGTGGAAGAGTTT
>JAZEWT010000019.1:6523982-6540089 GCA_036362905.1 Mordacia mordax | reverse complement strand
CATCCCAGCGTCCCTTGGCAAAGGTCAGAGCGCTATGCCATTGGTACGGCCCTCACGGGGCACCTAACAATCATCGCGAGCACACCTTTGGCTCTTTCGAGTATCCATCGCGGTGTAGCGCCAATGAAACTGTCCTCTGTAAGAAATTCGTCATTGTGCTAAAATAATAATAATAATAACGATTCCTCTCTGCAGTGGTTTGCACGCTGGACCTGAAAATCGGACGTTGTCCGCTCCAGTCGATCTCGAATTGCAGAAGCATAAACAATTGGCGAGTGTATTAATAGTGGAGGGCAGGTACTGGAACGCCTACTTTTTCTAAGATGCCAGCGTGGAAGAATACAGCTCTCTAAATCTCCTTCAAGTTAGACGGCCCTTCCATCAGCAGTGTGCCGAGTAATTATTCGAAACTTAAACTTTTAACTGCGTGTCCGATTACGGGGACAACTAACGCGCGCTGCCACAAGGAATGCCCGACGATCAGTGAGCCTTGGCACCGTCTGCCAGCCGCTCACCTTTCGTAAAACCCCGAGGCGCCTGTTTGGGTGGCGGCGGGGTCCTTGCAAGGCGCACGTTACGCCAGTCCCGTGTCGATCCGCAGCCTTGCTCAGACGCGACGGTAGGGGAGGTTCGCCCGCTTAAAGACGCCGCGAAGGCGCGGCCCTCCTCCAATACAAAAATTAGCATCTCTTGCCAATTAGCCTTGGGAATGGAGTAAATTGCGCACGTGTTTGAAATACCAGCACACCCTCTCGGTTAAGTATATGAGGGGATCGGGTTTGCCGGCTGCAAGATTAAAAAGAAAAAAAAATTCTGAAGGTCTTTCTCAGAGAGTCCATCAAGTATTAATGAGCTTTAACCGTCGTTTTGTGCTACAGACAGCATAGAGCTGGGGGAGCCATACAAAGGAAAATGCTTTCAGCAGCAGTAATGATCAAGATCAGTAATAACAATCTCAAGGGTATCTACAAACATGACTTGTTATTAAACTGTTAGCCAGTGCCTATCAAGCCCTGTTTGTTATTTTGGGGATAATAATGGCCTGCCTGATAAACTGAATGCATTTCACAGCCTTGGCGGCATCTTGCATGTTAATACCGCTCGATTTATTTATTTATTTGGAGCAATGTCAGGAAGAATTCCTGCATTTGCATCCTTACGTGCTGATCGGTGATAATTTTGCGCTCAACCGTCTGTAGGGGAGCTTAATTGGAGTAGATGAAGAGTCATGGGCTGCGGGGTTGGTGACCCCAGGGGTAATGCGCACTGCCCTCCCAGCAGTTGATTCTGAAATGTCAGAGTCAATAACCGTGGTTAAACAAACGCCCGAGCCGTGGAGCATTGCAAGCCCTGGAAGGAAGCTCTGGGTGACTCTCAAGCGTTTGAAGTGCCGTGAAGTTCTCTCCCAACTCGCAGTCTTTGCCCTCACATCCTCCTAAACAAGACACAATTTGGTAAACATAAATTCCACCTAATTGATTGCTTCCGATAGCCTCTATTCATTGGGACTGCATGTTGAAAACCGGTGACAATTTGTATTTTAAATATGCGATTATTTACTTGGGCGGCACGGTGGCCCAGTGGGTAGCGCTGTCGCCTCACAGCAAGAAGGTCCCGGGTTCGAATCTCGGCTCGGGTGCCTTTCTGTGTGGAGTTTGCATGTTCTCTCCGTGTCTCCGTGTCTGCGTGGGTTTTCGTCAGGCACTCCGGTTTCCTCCCACAGTCCAAAAGCATGCTCCTGGATAGGTTGATTGGCTCGCAGACTAAAATTGTCCCAGAGTCCAAAAAACATGCTACTGCATAAGTTAATTGGCTTGCAAACTAAATTGCCCTCGGTGCCCCGTGATGGACTGGCGTCCCATCGTGGATATATCCCTGCCTTGCGCCCTGTGTCTGCCGGGATAGGCTCTGGCTCACCGCGACCATGTACAGGACCAAGCGGTTTCTGACAAAGAGATGAGATGAAATTATTTACTTTGAACAGCAGCAATTGCTTTATTAACATTAAGTAATGTCTTGCAGCCCTTTGTAAATCCACTTCTGGATAAAGGCCTTCCCACGCTTTGGGCATAATTTGGCTTCTGTCATTCTGGTCAGTATAGGTTGGTGATAGTGGTGACCCAGCACTGGGTCAAATATCATCAACCCCTGTCAGCCACAGCCATACATTTCACTCCAGATTGTTAGTGCAGCGTGCTAACCAGTGCTCCACCTGTCCTCATTAGCAATAACAATAATGTATTCTCCTGTATGCGTGTATATAGTTGTGGGGAGCTGTGGCTCAGTGGTTAGTGCGCTGGTCTAAAAACATGGTAATTAGAGTTCAAAGCCTGCTCAGTGACAATATTAGTTATGATTTTATGAACCGGTTCTGGGCCTCCCCTAGGTTAGCTAAGTCTCAATGAGTACCTAGTGCGGTGTGTAAACATTGCCACTAGGGAGACAAAGGCGTCCGGGCGTGATGCTGGTCACTCACCTCCTTGTGTGCCATGTCGACCTTCAAAAGTGCTCACTAATGGCGCTTGACCCGACAGTCTGATAAGGATGGGGGATCTTTGTCTTTGTGTATATGTTGTGGGATCCACGTGGAAGGGGAGCAGTGGAGCCATCGGAAGGATGGAAGGGGCAGAGCCGACTCGCGCGGAGGGAACTTTCGAGAAGAAATGCAGAGAAGGTTAAAACGCTCGGCGCGCGGAGCGTTCGGGGTCACTCGACCTCAAGGAGCGACTGCACAGGAAGGCGTTCAACTTCAAGCCGTCTAAAAACCCGCCAGCTGACACCGAACTGGCAAGAGGCCCACGGCGGACGGTTGGCAGCAGCGAGGCGCCGGCTTAAGCAGCGCCACCGGTAGCGCACACAATGCCGCGTGTCACGCAGCAGCGAGCACGCCTGCAAAGATACGGTGGACAGCCAAGACTGTGAGCAACAGTATGGCTGTTGCGCGAGTGTGCGCGTAGAAATACGGCGATCGCAAAGTCTGCCGTAGAAGCGGCACCAGTGGCATTGGCGGCACTAGGCGGCAAAGCTCTAACGACCGTACGCGACATCACAGACTGCGGGATGAAAGAGCACAAGCCAGCAAATAGAGCGAGTGTGGCTCGGGGGAACCGCGCCGGATAAATTGCACAGCCCCTACAGGAGTATCGAGCACAGCTGCAGCAGCGGTGGCATGTGCAAGAGCAGCAGGTGTCTGAACGAGATTGCCAGGTCAGCAGTGGAGAGTACCTGCCTGTGGCACGAGTGTGATTGGCATGTGGGCACGAAAAATTTGAGACATCAGAGTGGGGACGAGCTCATCATCAACCGCCAGATAAAGTACTGCACCCACGCATTCATCCGCAAACATATGCACAAACAGATGAACGCAGGCACCCACGTGGATTTTCTGTACGTACAAATAACCGGGTGCGGTAGCACATTTACGTTGAATTGATATTTTCAGTTAAATAGAACATCCTAAGGCATAACATATTGCAGACCGTTGCAAAACAGACTCATTGAGTGATGGGTGCATATTTATTATCATGCCATTTGGGTTATTAAATTGATGTTATTCAATTGTGATTGGCTCGATCTCATCAACGGTGCGGCCGCACTCTGTCCCGTGATCCACAATCGAGCCCGCACACCTCTCCCCCGTTGTTGCTGTGTCTACCACTGTCGTGCATTCATCCTGTGGCCTGTCCATCTTTATTGTCACCAAAGCTCGCTCAGCCGGGTGGTTGTGACTATAAACACCGCCAGTAGGGACACAAAGGCGGTCAGTCGTGGTGCTGGCCATCCATACCCCTCGTGTGCTCGCTTACAGAATTTGATACTCATCTCATTATCTGAAACCGCTTAATCCTATATAGGGTCACGGTGAGCCGGAGCCTATCCAGGAAACACAGGGCGTAAGGCAGGAATACACCCGACGAGGGGACGCCAGTCCATCGCCGGGCATTGCGGGACAATTTTAGTCTGCGAGCCAATCAACCTATCCAGGAGCATGCTTTTGGACTGTGGGAGGAAACCGGAGTACCCGGCGAAAACCCACGCGGGCACGGGGAGAGCATGCAAACTCCACACAGAAAGGCACCCGAGCCGAGAGATTCGAACCGGGGACCTTCTTGCTGTGAGGCGTCAGCGCTAACCACTGGGCCACCGCGCCGCCCAGAATTTGATACTACAGTTGTTAATGCTATAAAGAAGGTTCTACATCATCACGACGTTTACTATGTTTGACACCATTATGGAGTATGCTGTTAAATATGTAGTGTGCTGTTGGATATGGGAGTAAAACATATAGCCGAGAGGAAACTTCTGCAGAACAGGGGGACATTTTTATAAACTTCGCACAGAAAGGCACATTAGTCTTGGAGCAAACCTTCGTTCGGTGTTTTTTTTGCCATGAGGGTTATGTGTTAATGTGTTACACACTCTACCACACTGCCACCAACATTAGTTGTATCTTAATCCGAAAAATCTCGCTGAATCTCAGGACTTTTTTCATATGAAGGTCTTAAATTTGGATGTTATGACCGTCACATTGATGGGCACTTGTCACTTTCTTAAAGTAAGGTACTTGATGAAATTATGCGTATGTTCCACTGAGCCGCACACGGCGTGAGAATCAGCATTACCACAGCCTGCTCAGTTGGCGTACGCGCAGCACGCACTGACAGGTGCTTCCGTCATTTTGACGAATTGCCGAGGGCACGGTATGACAGAGCACACGTTTTAAATGGCACTGCAATTGACAATTTTCACGTACAATTTAATAATCAATTTGTTTAAGTGTTAAATGCAATTCACTGTGCATACGTGTCAGGCTGCATGTCCTCTGTGCCAGAGAGACTTTGTATTCTGCGTAACTTATAGCGGTGTAAGGGCATAGGTGGTGCGGTGGCGTGGCGAGTAGCGCTACCACCTCACAGTAAGAAATACCGGGTTCGATTCCCGGTTAGAGTGTCTTTTTGAGTGGGGTTTGCTGCCTAGGTTAATTGGCCTGCTGACTAAATTGCGCTCAGTAGCCTGAGATGTGGTAACTCGTTTATCCCTCACCGCTGGAACACCGTTAAATGGAGCTACATAGCTCAACGGTCCCTCCTGGCTTAAAAACAGATCAACTGACACAAAGCAATGTTGACAGCTCAGTACTGATGCAATGGTTAGCACATTGCACTATGACCCTTCCTGACATCCCGCGTTTCATTTCGGACAATGGCTAACAGCAGACAAGTGTCATCTGAACCCATCCAGGTCCCACTCTTCATCAGCCTGCATTGACTGTCACATTTAAGTTAGCCACGATTTGTCTACTGTTGGATGAATGCTTCCCTTGCTGTTGGAATCCCACATGGTCTAGCAATTGAACATTCTGTATCACTCCCAAATGTGTGTTGATCTCATGAGACGTTTCCATTCTGGTCTTTCAGCCACGCTTTCCACATTGGTTACCTTTGCATGTCTAGTCTCGTCCATCAAGCCGTGATCCCCTCTTGTGATGGTGTCTCCTTCCCAAGCTCGCTGACTTTCCTTATTAGTATCGCTCCCTGATTCACGCTTACCTCTTTCTGTCACTCAGAGCAATACCAAGCATGCATTTATGCTGTTTTGTGAGCGTTTTAACAACATCCAATTTCCTTGTCAGTGTCCAAGTTTCTGGCGCACATGTTATGGCAGCTACAAGGCGCCGATTAGAAAACGTCCTCTACGGCAGGTTGGTAATTTGCTGTTTTCCCAAAAGTTTTTCAGAGGAATTTTTTGATGCTGATCTCTCTTCAATGCTTGCCATAGGTGCAGCCCGTGCATATCAGAGTTGCGCCTCTGAAGCAAGCGATTCCTTTGCCTCTACATGATTGTTGTACATGGTTTACATACTCAATTTCCTCTATTTTAAGCCACAATCGCATTGTGGTGTCAAGCCCCGCGCCGTGCCAGGCTAGGTACACATGCACACCCACACCCAGCGATTGGGTTGTGAGGGGACAGGTCGCGATGTCACGGGTGGGGGGTTGTGCGTGAGTGAGCGGTGCCGAGTGACGAGGATGAGTGATGCCGAGTGAGGTGTCGTGCCGTGCCAGGCTGAGTGCATGCTGACCCTCCCTCCATAGAGTCGGATCGGCCGCCGGGTTACGATAGTGTGGATGGGGGGGGGGCACGGTCGCTATGAGGGGTCATACGAGGTTGGGGCGACGTCAGATAGAACCTTCTTAAAGGGGTCTGAGGGGATATAAGGGAGACAGACGGTCGTGTGGGAGCGTGGAGGCTGGGCGTGACAAGGTGTGGGGGCAGCAGCGGTCACCCAGGGCGGGGGTGCCACGTGGGCACGCTCGGGAGCCCAGCGCTAATGTTAGAGCGAGGGGGCCGAGTTGACCCGCACGGCGCCTAGTTGTTGTGCTGTTACTGTTGGTCGTTATGTTATTCGTGTGTAGTTGTGAATAAAGGCGCTGAGAGACAGAAGTCTCCCGTCCCCGTCGCTGGTGCTGATGCCACGTGAGAAGAATGGCGCCGTCCCGGGACCTGCGGGGCGCGCCAGCGGGCTGGTGGTGTGAGAGGCCGGCCCGCTGGTGGGGCCTGACAGCATTACGGCGCCGAATACCGGGCTGTAATAGATATTTTCCCGTTCAACCGACACGATTACAGATATCCTGGGCACAATCGCACACTTTTCCTCGAGGCTGTTGCGATTTTTTCTCTCTCCTCGGAAGATTTTCTCGCGACGAGCCGAGCGGGGGATCTGCGCGTCGATGAGCTGGAGGACGTTATTACGCGTCTCGAACTGGGGATGCTCGGCGCTCAGTCTGGAGGAAGTGCGAAAACGACGGAGTCCTGAGCGTAGCAACCATCCCCGTGGTACGAGACCTCATGCGAGAGACCTTAACAGGTGAAGGAACCATTTGGCTCCGTGGGTTCGCATGACAATTTTGCGGCACGGCATGAATGGAAACGTTGACCAATTAACTATTGGGGCTATTGGAGGAAGCGAGGTTGCCGCATGCAGGCGGGATAACTTGATGAGCAGCATCAACCGACAAATCGGGTGTCGCGTGGAAAGGAGACACAAGAGAGCATGGCTGACTGGCAGATTGTGACTTGCCAGTCCCATTTTTATATAGATTGTACGAAATAATAAAAAAAGACATACAAGCTGTAATCTTACGGAGAAATAAAAAAACAGATTTCTTTTCAACCGGCTGGGCCATTTCTGCATGCGTGGGATTACAGTTCTGATGAATATTTAGTGTGAAATTGCATTTTTCAAGCTGGTCGTAAATGGCTACTGTGCTCGTGATACTGCCCCGAATCGTCCGACGCCTTGGCTGTCGTGCTACGTGTGCCGCACGTGGGGAGCACGTGGCCATGTGTATATGAAGATGCGGAATAGCGGGTGCGGGTCACCACATTGACATCGCCGCTGGACACAGGTGCGTGGGGGAGCTAGCTCACGGGCAGCTGCAGAAAGCAGTAATTAAACTCACGCCAGCTCCCTGCCTCCGAATTGGAAGAGCAAATGCTCACAGGTGTTTCACGCTGACATAGACCATTTCAACCGCGCGTCTTCATTGTGAGCGAAGGCACTAACGATGGTCTACCTGCACCTGTGTACAATTACATTATCATCATTATCAAGATCCGCTTCATCCTGTACATGGTCGCGGGGGTGGAGTCTATCTCAGCAAACACAGGGCGTAAGATAAGCGCGGGTGGGGGTTATATCACGCGACGCAAGTTACATCGCAGGGCAATTTACTCTGCAGGCCAAATAACTTAGACAACGACGTGTCTTTGAACAGTGGGAGGAAACCTGGGTACCTAGCAAAAATCCATTTAAGGATGACAGATGGATGCTTATGGTGCCTTTAATTGTTTTTATGTACTACGCACACACATGAAGGCAGTGATTGGTAAATGCTCAACGAGGCCTGTGTGTGTATCGTATATTAATTGCAAATACATGTCTCTCATCCCATCTCATTGTCAGAAACCGCTTAGTCCTGTACAGGGACGCGGTGAGCCGGAGCCTATCCCGGCAGACAGGGCGCAAGGCAGGGATACACCCACAATGGGATGCCAGCTTATGACCGGGCACTGCGTGCAATTTAGTCTGCACGCCAATTAACCTATGCAGCAGCATGTGTTTTGGAGTCTGGGAGGAAAACGGAGTGCCTGGCGAAAACCCACGCGGACACGGGGAGAGAACTCGCAAACTCCACACAGAAAGGCACCCGAGCCAAGATTCGAACCGCGACAGCGCAACCCACTGGGCCACCTTGCCGCCCGTAAATACATGTCAATAAATATATTTGCAATCCGGTCACCATTGACTGCGCACAAAATTCACATCGGCGTCGTGTTGTCACCCGATTTTCACGACCTCGCTGAAAATTAAACCTCTGAGTCTGTCTACAGTTTAATGATTACGTCACGGTGTTTGGGACAGTGCAGTTGTGGGTAAAAATGTCACTCAAGCGAATAATATCAGCAGTAGCTCTCTGATATCTTCTGGTGCCCGCCGTTTCCTAACACACAACGTATAATGCGAAGTTCTTCAAGGGTCCTGTAAGCAAACTTTGCTCGTGACATGACGCCAAATTCATAATTGGACTCATATGGTTATTTATTTAAAAGGTCAACAACAATGGACATCGGCGCAGTACAGAGGCGGTTCGCGTAAATCGAGAGACACAGATGGACGCGTTACTTGGGCGAGCGACCAATCATTTGCACGTGTGCGGTTTTCGCAGCAAAGGGAAATTAGGGTCGTTATGAATTTCCTTTAGGAGATTTGCGCGCTTTAATTACCGCACAATCTTGCCGTTTAACATATTTTTTTTGGTTGCACATCGGCGATCGCGCCTCTGAGAATGAGCGAAACCGCGGCCGCCGCTCGCCGCCTCGGTCCCCTCCGCGCCCTCCTCGCTCGCATCTTTCCAAGGACTGAAGAGCCCAGTCGCTATGACAACCGGCAGAATCTCGTTGAAAACTCGGTTGCCTTGGCAGCAAGCTGATTGAACAAAAGGCTGGCACACAGGGCATTGAGCCCACCCGCAAATGCGAGGGCGGATGCATTCCCTCTGCGATGCTGAGTGAAATGGCGACAGCGTTGTCGGTAATTATGGAAAATGGTTTCTCTTCCCTGTCCGAGGATCACTCCATGAAACGTCAGCCAGCATTACGTCGTGCTGTGCTAAGCGAAATATTGTTGCAGACAATGTTCCCGAGTTGGTTGATAACGACCCAAACTTTAGATATGTGATTGTCTCTCTCTCTCTTTCTCCTTAATACCCATAATTTTCATGATTTCAAAATGCATGAATATTTATAGGACAGCGCGGTGAGTAGCGCTTCGCCTCACAGCAAGAATGTTTCCGGTTCGATTCTCTGCTCGGGTGCCTTTCGGGTGGAGTTTGCGTGTTTTCCCCGTGTCGGTTTTCGCCCGGTACTCCGGTTTCCTTCCACCGTCCAACATTGTAGAACAATACCACGATTAAATTGTTTTGCAACTCGTTGATGCAAATCATTGCTGTACAAAGGTTACTTGAAGCAGAACTCGGGTCTCTGTCTTCTCGTTAAACAAAAATGTGTATTATAGGCTATCTGTGATGAACTGGCGTTCCATGCAGGGTATGTTCATCTATTGATGTTTTAGACCAACATGATGCAGCCTTCGTTTCAGCAAGCAAATCGAGTACTCGTTTTAACTTTATGGGTCTCATCAGCATTCGGGTGGGCTAAACGAATGCTGTTGGGTTAACAGATGTTGTTTTCAAGAGACCACTGTAACTGAATTGGGTAAAGTGTTTTCTCACTTGACAGCGAGATAAATTCCAAAGCTTCGAAAGAATAATAATACAAGCTATGACTGAATATGAGTCAACTTTATTTATACAAGACTGCATAATTAAATGCCGACACGCTTTCATGAAACTCTTGTTCATCCAACTGCTTTGTGAGAATGGTGTCGCATGCTGGAGGCAAGTGAAGTGGTCCGTACTGGGCAGAGGAAAACCTGCGCATGATTTAAATTACACCGAAAAGGCTGTGGTATAGCCCTGCCTTGTATCCTGCGGCTGCCCGGATAGGCTGCGGCTAACTATGACCCCGAATGCGTGAAAAGGCTGCACGGACAGCTTCGCGGCCGTGTATTGTCGTGCAATGATCTCCTGGTCACCTCGAAGCTCTGCGTACGTTGCGCTTCACGTATCTGTCCGCGATCCACCAACCATTAATAAACTAGCGGCAGCCGTTCAGTACATTTTATAAGCTGTGGTCAGTGTCCACCCAGTTTCAGAGTCACGAATGCCACAGTGGACTTGAGACAGCTCCGTATCTTCAACGGATGGATACGGTGGGCAGCAGGAAATTAATGTCTCCCTAAGTAAAAATGATCTCATCTCATCTCATTGTCATAAACCGCTTAGTCCTGTACAGGCACGCGGTGAGCCGGAGCCTTTCCCGGCAGACACAGGGCGCAAGGCAGGGATACACCCACGATGGGACGCCAGTCCATCACCGGGCACTGCGGGCAATTTAGTCGGCAAGCCAATTAACCTATGCAGCAGCATGTTTTTTGGACTGTGTGAGGAAACCGAAGTGCCCGGCGAAAACCCACGCGGACACGGGGAGAGAACATGCAAACTCCACACAGAAAGGCACCCGAGCCGAGATTCTAACCCGGGACCTTCTTGCTGTGAGGAGGCGACAGCGCTACCCACTGGGCCACCGTGCCGCCCAAGTACAAATGATGTTGGTACAATACATCCACGCTGGTTTTTATTCTAAGTTCTCTACGCTAACGGACGCATTAATCAACATATAGATTTAAAAAGGTGTGCCTGTGCACGTCAGTGAATGGTTAATCTTATGGAGCTGAGGAGGAGGACCACCCCGGTGCTTCAGGCGTGGACGCGTGGCCTTACCGACACCATTCACGCTGCGTCTTTCTCAAGCAGTTTAATGGTCTGAAGCAGAGCAGCCTGTTGCACCTGTGGTAATTACTGTTCCACGCATTGATCGTCGCTGCGTGATCTCCCGTGGTGGCATTTTAATTTGCGAGCTTCACGTGGGTGATACGCGGACTGTGTACATATAATTACAATTATAATGATGAGCGTCGCAGCCTTGCCTCATATACACAGGATGATCTAGATGTCTTGTGAGCTCCCATTTCATATTTCTTACAGTTTGTGAGCTTTGACGATTCCAAACGCTCACTGCAAGGGGTTCTTTTATAGTGTTTGAGCTCGTATCAGGAATTTAATGCATATTTCTCGACATTTGTTTCCTGTTTATTGGTGCATCTATGCATTTCTACACCTGTGATTGGCACAGTTGTTTTTCATTTGGGAACAAAACAGGAAGTTATCAGGCAACTTTTTAACAGGACAGCTGATCCTGGATTGGTGAGCGAGGTGGACTTTGGGTCTTAGATGCAGATAATATATTTTGGGAGGCATCAGTTTTGTGTAAAAATGTCACTAGAATTTAAAATATATATATATATAACAAGGGATCAGCTGGAATACTGAAGAGGTTAAACTCGAAAAAAAATAGATTGTGACATCACTTCAGGGTAGAATCTTGCGTAGAATTCAAAACTGCAAAAAAAAATGATTTGGAGTCCGCTCAGTTGCTGAAAAGGTATGCTTAATATTTCAAAACGTCAAATATGCATTGTGACACATTCGTTTAGAGTTGCATTTTCCCACAGTCTATCACCGGGCACTGCGGGCAATTTAGTCTGCAAGCCAAATAACCTATGCAGCAGCATATTTTTTGGACTGTGGGAGGAAACCGGAGTGCTCGGCGAAAACCCACGCGGACACGGGGAGAGAACTTGCAAACTCCACGCAGAAAGGCACCCGAGTCGAGATTGTGAGGCGAAAACGCAACCCACTGGGCCACTGTGCCGCCGTGTTTATCGCTTCATGTTTGATAAATACTGACAGTGCCATCAGCCCTCCTTCCTTTGTATACGCCCCCCCTTCCCCCCCCCAGCCTCTTTAAAGAAGTAATGCCACAGGACTGTCGGGCGCAGCCTTGCCTCAAAGTCACTTGCACGTAAATAGACATGAACTTAATTTGACCTTATGTATAAGCTGTTAGGATTCAATTGACATAGAAGTTAAATTCACAAGACTACGTGAAGTGGACCCTAGGCCATGTCATTATGTTCACATATTTCAAAATATTTAATGAAAAAAATATCTCCGATATATCATAATGGGGCAAATTTTGAAGTTTATATACCAATTATGTGCTGTCAAGCGTTAATCTGACGATTTGTCGAATAGTTAATGAATTATTACGTTGAATAGTTAATTAGCCCGTTTGATTATGTAATTAGCCAATCAGTCTTGCGGTTGTGGCCTCAGGAATCTGATCTTGAGCGGCCGTGTTAAATGTGTCATTGTTGAGCTCACAGATCCCAGCAAAGTGTGAAGCGAGAACACCTTGGTGCTAATCGGTTCCCATTGCGCCGCGCCTCCGGACGTCAGACATTCAGGACAATGACCACGGACATCAAGCCACAAATATATTTTGCTGATTCCACTGCGTTACCAAACTTTTTTTCCCCTCTACAACTCCATAAATTTCTTCCTTGGCAGCGGCCCGCATTGATTATGATTACGCTGTGCTTTTTGTGCGAAACGCTTCAAAGCACGACCGCATCCATTGCGCCGACTGAAAATGCTATCCGCATAATGAGAATCCAGCTATGACCACATGCGGGCATAAAGCAGTGAAACGTACACGTATATAAATAACTAACTGCGTTACGGACATGGAGTTTTTTGGGAGAGAGAGGCAGATCGGTTTTAATAAATCATAAAGCGCTGTTTGAGGTCCTCATCTGACCGCCGTCCATCGAGATACAGTGGCTCACATCCATGTGCTGTTAGGTTTTCACAGTCGTTGACCAAAGCACGATGTGAGCTTCTACCCAGGACATGCAGTGACTAACAAGCCACGGAAAATTACAGGTGCCTCCACTCACGTCGCTGCCTCCCGCGGATGGGCTCTGGCGAAATGAGCGGCTATCGCGTCGGGTCACTCGGAAAAAAGTGACTTTTCACGGCTAATTTCACCCGTAAAATTAATGTGTGTGTATGGTTACAGGGTAGAGGGGGGGGCATTTTGATTGGGAGGATGCCTAGAAAAATAAGAAGCAAGAGCCAGTTTGTGTTGTCCAACTGCAAGGCTGTATACGAACACGTTTACCTTGCCATTGTTTGGCTTGGGAATTGTGAGCGTTTACTCTGCTGTCAGCTCTTATTGCGCATTGGCTAAGAAGCATTTGCAGCTCTGGCTGCTTGTACCGCCACACGGCGCTCGTGTTGGATGAGCTGTGTGAGATCCAAACGGGTGCAGCGCGCGGGCTCCTGCAGACAGAACACACAGAGAATGAACCCCCACCCCCCCTAGATCCAGTAGCGATCACAGGCCAGGCCACCAGCTCCCCACTCCACGCACTCTGTGTGCTTCACCTCCCGGAGCAGACGATATTAAATCACATGTGAGCAATGCAAATTCGAAATGATATTGTACCGCTGGCCAATGACATTGGGTCTTCACACTTAACGAGGATGGGGCACCTTCAATGTGCCAAGGGGAAAGAATCCTTTATAGGCCCGATGAGACTCTGACCTTTCTATGGTTTTGTGTGTGTTGTGCGGAGTGTGAAGTTCCAGATAATCAATGCTTTTAAAGCTATTCTAGAAACTAAGAGGTAAATAATAAATAATTGTTCCGGGCAGAAATTTTGACGTAAAATGATCTGATATTTGCTTTTCAAGCCTGTTTTTTGTTTTCAGGATAATAATGTCGAGCGCTCCCCCTCTCTCTCCTCGTCTACTGCAGCTTCGGAAAGCAATCTTCATGATTGAGCCCTGAAAATCTACACCAGCACATAAAACAGTCCGTCCATAAAACTTGTGGCTATTCACTTTGATCTCGCATGGTGTGGTCTTGCTTGTGATGCCACTGTTTTACGCATTTTACTATTGTGAATATTAGAAGCTTTCACCAATAACCACGACAATTTACATTTTGACGAGCGCGAAATAAATAAGTGCGTTTCGCGTGCATTATAGTTGACAATCATCGTGTAACCCACTGTCGAATGCAGAATACTACACAGTTGTGCTGGTTTCTGTTGTCTTCCACCCCCGGCTCGGTGAGCTGTAATAATAATACGACTGCTAAGCAAAACTTTTTTCAAATTGTAAGCCATCATAGCGACTCATCAATGAATGATCACTTTCCCCTCATATTGCAAATGTGATTCACTCACGTTACCAGGCGCCACCCGCCCCCTCCATCGACTCATCGCTCAGTCTTTTATGGTTGTCTCAGTACACGACCATTCCTTCATACGACGTTTTGAATGCATCGCTCGGATCAAAAACGTTATATCGCCAAGCACCAACCTCCGGGTCATAACACGTGCGACGGAGACGGTCTAAACCAGACAATCATTAGGGAATTCCAATCCGACAGTAGCAAGAAGTTATTGCAAACCATTTTTGCATTCAATCCATTCTCTGAGAAGCGGAAAAATTAATTGTCTTTGTTCAGAGTATAAACGTGTGGATGTGTGGGGTGTTTTTATGGTCAAAAGTAATCTGCGTTGTTTTTGCACAATGCCACCCTCGGCCACACTCAAAGGTGCACGGAGCAAACAAATTAACTCTCGCACTTGCAGAAAATCTCATCTCATCTCATTATCTGAAACCGCTTAATCCTATATAGGGTCACGGTGAGCCGGAGCCTATCCCAGAAACACAGGGCGTAAGGCAGGAATACACCCGACGACGGGACGCCAGTCCATCGCCGGGCATTGCGGGACAATTTTAGTCTGCGAGCCAATCAACCTATCCAGGAGCATGCTTTTGGACTGTGGGAGGAAACCGGAGTACCCGGCGAAAACCCACGCGGACACGGGGAGAGCATGCAAACTCCACACAGAAATGCACCCGAGCCGAGAGAATCGAACCCGGGACCTCTTGCAGAAAATGTTACAAATATTTCACGTATATATATTTCTAATCCGATGCCTGCGCTGGGGAGAATGTTTGACAACTGCGGAGAAATTGTTTAAGAATCGCCGTTTACGTGATCATTTTCTCGCGCGGGTGCAAGGCATGAAAACCCATCACTCGGCGTGGAGGAGAGGTGGCGCAGTGAGTAGCGCTGTCACCTCACGGTAAGAAGGTCCCGTGCTCGGTTCCCCGGCTCGGGTGCCTTTCTGTGTGGTATTTGCGAGTTCTGCCCGTGTCCGCGTGGGTTTTCGCCCATGTTGATTGACAGTTGGTTAAATCGTCCCCTCAGTGCCCTTCGATGGAGTATCGCGGGGCGTGCACGTGACCTGGCAGACCGTGCAGTAGGTCATCACCTCGGCGACCACAGCCATGAAAACCCCACTAGGGGTCGATGTCGACACCGTGTCGACATCGAACAAAGAAGAGATCACTCGGCGGCACGGCTCTGAAATCACCGTGGGACAAATCACAGGGACACTTGGCACCGTGTCTGGTCGTCTTGTGTGCTTTGGCAGCTGCCGCTGAAACGGTTAACATGCGGGAGCGTTTAGAGAATACAAGCTGGGTTTTTTTTTGCGCGTCGGCTCAGATTAACTCGAATACACATTTAATTAGGGCTGTGAAATCTCCGAATAATAGTGGCACGAATGCTTTGATGGATAAAAACACATGATAGTGAAACTGTGCTCCCATCTTTGTGAGCAAACACTGACCCGTGCATTTTCACGTGTGTATGCATATATATTATTCTAAGTTGACGAGTCACGTAATGACCGTCCAATGTCGAAGCGTCGTACTTTGTTCTTGCCGAAATGTTCAATTGTATGTTCTGTTATAACGTCTGTACCTCACGGAAAGAAAGTCCTGCCACAGAGGCAGTTCTATTCCCGCATAGGGCGCCTTTCTGTGTGGAGTCTGTGTGTTCTCCCCCTGTTCTTCGTGGGCTTCCTCCGGGTTCTCCGGTTTCATCCAACAACAACCTACTCATTCATCAACTGGCCAATAACATCATAATATAGATTAAACAGTGTCTGGGAGGTGTTGGCGCCGGCCGACTGCATAGCTGTCCTCCCCCCCCCCC